>CAIGRB010005882.1:14522-47991 GCA_903798255.1 Fraxinus quadrangulata | reverse complement strand
AATTATATATTATTAGTTTTCGTTTTCAAAATAATTTCTTCAAAAAATTTATTGATTCAAATTATTACTCTATGATATATATACACTTTTATTGTTATGTTTTATTAATTTATCTTATAAAATTCAAATTTGGACAATTTAAGAATTGTTTTTTATTCTTTTAACAGTTCAAAAAATACTTTTTTTTTTGGAGTCAAAAATAGTTTTAGTTTTAAAAATCATTATTTTCAAAATTTTACATAACTTTCGCATAAAATCGGAACTTGTCTTTACCATTTAATTATGCTTTATGTATAAACTATTTCGTTTGAGTTCGTAAAAAATTGAAACTTGATCGTACATATACGATTGAAAATGTATTTCTTATATTATTTTAGGTTGTATTGGATTATATTTTCAAATGTATATGAGTTTTTTTTACGTTTTATTGCATTTATAAATTGATTGAAATTTATTTAACATTATTTAATTAAATATTAATAAAAAAATCTTATTGCGGTTATCGAGGATCGCTCTAACTGACTTAACATTCTGGATTCGCCACTGGGCATAAGCACTTGGTCAATTGATAAGAATTATGAAGAATTGAATTAAATTTCTTGTAATGTTTTGATTCTCATAAGGAGTAATAATTGAAATCTAAAACTACTAGTAATTATGGAGTAAAGTTTAATATGATGTATGGTCTCTTCTCTATTTTTTTAAGGTTGATGATCTTTCTCTTTGATCAATAAGTGTCATATTTTTATTTTAATATTAAAACGGATGAAAAAATATTTTATATTTTGATATTAATATTATTTATTCGTGTAAATCTAAAGATTGCATGATTCATATTTATTAGCTAATGAACATCAAGATATATAGCATTTAGACCCCTTTCACAAGGTAGAAGCTTTTGATTCCGCTTCTTGTGGAAAAGTTTCTCGAGGAAATTACCTTTGGTCAGCTTTCTCTAAAATCTCTTCTAGAAGCACTACCAGAAAATTATCCAAATATTGTAAAGTAACTTCTTAATCTGATAGGCAGTTTTTGGTTTTTCAAAAATCCTACCAAATAGACCCTTAATCAAATAATAACGGAGATTTATTCGTTTTATATTAATTAGGCTCATGGAAAATTTTTTGATAGATCAATGCCTTGATTATATATACACAGTCATTTTCATATGTATATGGTAAATGATTATCGTAGAGATCATGCAAATGGGAGGTTTTGCAACTGAAGCCAGCTGCTCTACCTTATGGATGGAATTTCAATTAACTAAATCTATAAGAACCTCAAAGTCTGTCTTTTGAATAAAAAATGAATCGGTTAGATCTCGGATTTCTAGTATATTCTATTTTGGTAGTTTGATCGTGGAATTTATTTCTTTCTGTGTTTTCGGAATATGAGTGTGACTTGTTATAATTGATCTTATTGGTAATATAGAGAATAGGTCTATTATCTTGATAGAGATTGTTATAAAGAAAGAAAATAATGTCTTGATTTTATTCATATGAACGATACACATATATATATACATATTGAAAAAGCTATATTAGGAATCCTATACTAATTAGGAATCCCTATAATTAAGCATATAATTAATTTACACTTTCTAACACTCCCCCTCAAGCTGGAGAATAGATATTACTCATGCCCAACTTGTTATAAATATAATCAACCCGAATTCCATTTAAAAGCCTTTGTGAAAATATCTCCTAGTTGTTCTCCAATTCTCACATATCCTCTGGAATGTAGACCTAAATCTTCACAAGTTACATGCATTGATTAGTTCCTAAGCTATATGTCGATGAATTCTCGTCATATACCATATTCTTCAAGAAAATGCATTCATCTTATTTATGGCTTTCACTTGAATTGGCCATTGCAGTAGGAAAATAGTATCATCTTTCTTGTTTTTGTTTTGAGTAATAGCACGCTTATTATGATTTTAAGAAACAATGATTTTATATATAAACATTTGCCACAATATCGAAATCATGACTGAATTTGAATGAGCAGGAGGTTTTGGAAGTTACCTATTCGGAATGAGTGATGTTATTGCCAAACAATCTACTGAAGCAAATGATGGACAGAATATTAAGAACCCATCCCTAACTTGGATGATTGGCTTTCTCTTTGTGGTTAGCTTTCTCGGGCTCTTCTCTGTGGTGCCGCTTCGAAAGGTACATTATTAAACTCAGCAACACTTTTGTTACTATATATAAGAGTTCGCTTAAGTGCCTTAAGACATCCTATAAAGTTCTTGAGGTCTTTTAAGTATGAAGTTTAGACCGCAGATGAGACGGTGGAGACTGGAAATTCTTCTGTCCTGTGGATGCTCAAAAATTGTAAACTGCATGCATCAATTAAATCTGTTTAGACGATATCTTAACTTTGACTTGTACAAATGTTTGGAATTGAGAAAAGTAATTCTAAATTGTTTCAAAATTTGCTTCAATTTGAGCTGAATGATTTTTCCTTATCATTGCAATGTAATATATCATGCTAGAATCTTTATTTGTACATTACTGCATGATTTAGATAATGATCATCGACTTCAAACTGACTTATCCAAGTGGAACGGCAACTGCTCACCTAATCAATAGCTTCCACACTCCCCAAGGAGCCAAACTAGCAAAGTGAGTCTCAATAGTTCTTAGATAAACTTCCTTTTATCGATCTTGATGTGGTCAAATTGGAATCTCATCTTCTTCTTGTTGCTTCACTTCAGAAAGCAAGTCAGAACTCTTGGAAAATTCTTCTCTTTCAGCTTCCTGTGGGGATTCTTCCAGTGGTTTTTCACTGCAGGAGATGGCTGTGGATTCGTAAACTTTCCCACATTGGGTCTTAAAGCCTACGAGAATAAGTGAGTGATGAAAATATTTCTCAAAAGAATGTAAAAAAATTATATTATCTATCTATATGTTCGTGTAATAGAGTAGATAATATTTTGATAAGAAGAATTTAACCTTTTATTTTTATTATTGACCCTTTCATTCTTTTGTTAATTCAAAAACCAGGTTTTACTTCGATTTCTCAGCAACATATGTTGGAGTTGGCATGATATGCCCATATCTGATCAACGTGTCTTTGCTAGTCGGAGCAATCCTCTCTTGGGGTATAATGTGGCCACTCATAGGAGACAGGAAGGGTGATTGGTACTCTGCAGAATATAGCTCTAGCAGCCTTCATGGTTTGCAAGGCTACAGGGTACATTTCCTTAATTTCTTTAATTTAAGATGACAATTACAAGTTTTTACCATCTAACCATTGATTCGTTTCTTCTTATAGGTTTTCATAGCAATAGCCATGATCCTCGGTGATGGCCTTTACAACTTCTTTAAGGTCCTTGGTCACACTATATTTGGGCTCTATCACCAAGTCCGACATAAAAATTCTCGCTTAGTCCTCCCAGTTGGTGGCCATTCCTCTCCTACGGATTCTTTGTCTTATGATGACCAGCGTCGAACCCAACTTTTTCTCAAAGACCAAATCCCTATATGGGTCGCCGTTGTTGGATACATCAGTATTGCAATAATCTCTGCTGCAACACTTCCACACATCTTTCCCCCACTCAAGTGGTATTACATTGTCGTTATATACATTTTTGCACCCACACTAGCCTTCTGTAATGCATATGGGTGTGGGCTCACTGACTGGTCATTAGCATCTACTTATGGAAAGCTAGCTATCTTTGTTATTGGTGCATGGGCTGGAGCCTCCCATGGCGGTGTTCTTGCAGGACTAGCTGCATGTGGCGTCATGATGAATATTGTCTCGACTGCATCTGACCTAACGCAGGACTTCAAGACTGGTTATATGACCCTGGCTTCCCCACGGTCCATGTTCGTGAGCCAGATTATTGGAACAGCAATGGGATGTGTAATTTCACCGTGTGTATTTTGGCTCTTCTACAAGGCGTTTCATGATTTGGGTGTCCCTGGTTCACAGTATTCTGCTCCTTATGCTCTTGTGTACCGTAACATGGCAATCTTGGGAGTTGAGGGGTTCGGTTCTTTGCCAAATAACTGCATTACTCTATGCTGCGTGTTCTTTATTGCAGCCATCATTATTAATGGAATAAGAGACATCGTGGGAAAGAAATGGGCTAAATTTATTCCTCTTCCCATGGCAATGGCTATACCATTTTATCTTGGAGCATATTTTACTATTGATATGTGCATTGGAAGTTTAATACTGTTTATTTGGGAGAAGATTGACAAAGCAAAGGCTGATGCGTTTGGTCCAGCTGTGGCTTCTGGATTGATCTGTGGCGACGGGATATGGACATTGCCTAGTTCAATATTAGCCTTGGCAAGTGTAAATCCTCCCATTTGCATGAAATTTCTGTCGAGGATAACAAATGCAAAGGTTGATGCTTTCTTAACTTCTTAGCTCTGATATTGAGTTTAGCAGCTATAAGCCTGTAACCGGATTTCATCACTTTCCGGGTGCTTGTCATCTCATTCTTGTTTTCCTTATATAGCAAGTCTGCTTATGTCACTCACATTACTAAAATGTTAAACTATCATGTAAATATAAGTTGTGCACGTTACTTGCTAATTAAGTGCATGGGATCTGAGGGAAATCTATATATTGTGATCTTGAAAACATAGAATAATTCCATTTCTCTGTCTCATTCTCAGTTCAAATGTCCTTGCACGTTTTCCCTTTTCGTTATGAAATTTGACTCAGAAATATGTATATAGTCCCAAGTTTCTATGCGAACAAAAAAAGTAAACGAAGATTCTACAAGAATTATTTTCTATTTAACTTCGGTGTTTTTGCTATATATCTACACTAAATTCAAGTATAATCTCAAAGGCAATACATAATTGTTGCTTCTTATGCCTCAATCAACTCTCTAATGGGTCTCCTGTTCACATTCTCTGAAGGAATAGCAGTAAACTCAGAAAGCATAGCCCTAAACTCCTCTCCTGAAAGTGTTTCCCTCTCCAGCAGCACCTCCACTAATTTATCAATTGCCTCTCTGTTGTTCCTTATGAGCTTTTTCGCAATTTCATACGCGTCTTCTATAATAAGTCTCACTGATTTATCAATGTCTTCAGCAAGTTTCTCCGACATTTGATTTCTAGCTAACATTCGTAATACCACGTCACTACTCTGCACGCCTTGATCAATCAATGCCCATGGGCCAATCTCAGACATTCCATATGTAATTACCATCTGATGTAGAAAACAGAAAATCTTAAAATTAGCATGTGAAGCATGTTATTTTATGGTACAAAGCAATTTCTTTCATTATAAGTACCTGTCTAGCTATTTGAGTTATTTGTTGCAAGTCTCCTGCTGCACCAGTTGTGATTTCTGCATCACCAAATATTACTTCCTCAGTTGCCCTGCCTCCCAGGCCTCCCACGATTCTTGCAAACAATTGTTTCTTAGAGATCAACGTCGGATCTTCACCAGGTATGAACCATGTTAGTCCTCGAGCTTGTCCTCGAGGTATCAATGTGACTTTTTGTACTGGATAGTGCCCCGGGGTCAAACTCCTGTGAACATGAAAATCATAATAAGATCATGCTATTGTTCTTGAAAAAAGCTTAATGCACTGTAACAATCATGATGAGTCGAGCTTCTTCACTGTAAATAATCAACTTACGCACAAACTGCATGACCAATTTCGTGATAAGCAACTAAGATCTTGTTCTTTCCCTCTGTCATCTTGGTTCCTTCCATTCCTGCTACAATCCGGTCGATTGAATCATCTATTTCTTGCAATGTAATTTTAGGTTTGCCTCTTCGACCAGCTAGAATTGCAGCCTCATTCATAAGGTTTGCTAAATCTGCACCACTAAATCCGGGAGTTCGCATGGCAATAACAGTAAGATCAACATCCTTGTCTAGTTTCTTGTTTTTACTATAAACCCTTAGTATTTCGTCCCTCCCTTTAACATCTGGTAATCCTACTGTAACCTGTGCTTGACAACATTAAACCCATAATCACATGTCCATAAGATTAATATTCCAAACATTTTATTAATCTCCACAAACAAAAGATGAAATATTTACAACGACTAACCTGTCTGTCAAACCTTCCCGGTCTAAGCAGTGCAGCGTCAAGAATTTCTGGTCTGTTAGTAGCAGCAATGACAATCACTCCAGTGTTTTCAGTAAAACCATCCATTTCTGTCAGCAATTGATTAAGTGTTTGTTCCCTTTCATCATTTCCTCCACCAATGCCAGTTCCTCTCTGCCTTCCAACAGCATCTATCTCGTCGATAAACACCAGACAAGGGGAATTTGTCTTTGCCTTGTTAAACAAGTCCCTTACTCTAGATGCTCCCACCCCAACAAACATTTCAATAAACTCAGATCCTGACAGAGAAAAGAAAGGGACCCCTGATTCTCCAGCTATCGCCTTAGCCAGCAACGTCTTCCCAGTTCCCGGTGGTCCAACTAAAAGCACTCCTTTTGGAATTCTTGCCCCTACTGCAGCAAACTTTTCTGGGGTCTTCAAGAACTCAACAATTTCCTGAAAATCTTGCTTTGCTTCATCAATTCCAGCTACATCATCAAATGTTACTCCGGTGTTGGGTTCCATCTGAAATTTAGCTTTGCTCCTGCAAGTATATAATTAGTCTTACACTGAATATCATATGTCGAAAAGAATTCCCATATGTCCAAAGTAATTATGTTAAAAATACCTTCCTAATCCAAAAGGTAAATTAGGGCCTCCAGGAGTATTAGAAGACGAACTTCGCAGAAGTACATAGCCTAAAAGTATCAATGGAAAAGCCAAGTTTCCAAGCAAATCAAGAAGGGAAGCTGTCATATTAATTTCCATTGGATGCGCAGCAAAATCCACATCCTTTTCTTTGAATTTCCTCAAGAGTTCTTGCGGCAATCCAGGTAACTGAATCTTGACCCTCTGGATTTTGTTCAGTTCTGGATTGTATATCTCAGCGATTGCCACAGTCCCGTTCTCAAACAAATCTACTTTGTTGACAGCACCTTGATCCAAGTATTCCAAAAATCTTGAATATGACATTCTACTTGATGTGGCTTCGGCTGGGCTCTCCGGTTCAGCTGCTCTTGTACTTACAGGCTGAACTAGAGCCCCTCCGAAAACCCCCACTCCAGTAATGTTTAACAGTTTCCTTCTGCTAAATTTGGCATCTGGCGGCGTTTTTTGTAACGGATTAGTTTCTCTACAGAGGTTTGGGTTTGATTTCGTATGGTGATCATCTTTCGAAAGGTCTTGAAATTTGCAGATGGGTAGATAGGAGGCGCATAAAGAAAGGGCAGGGTACATTTTCTTGCTGCAACCAAAATCTAAATTGATTAGTAGAATTTAAAATGGTAGCTTGAAGAGTACTATGATTTGGTCAATTTTGGAGGGAATGTTATGAAACAGCAGTTTAAATAGGATAAGAGTGAGATGCTTCTAGTTATCATAATTTCATGAAGGATCTAGAGTATGAATATGAGTTCATGCAAATGATTGGCAGACATAATCAGATCTTTTCTGTGACCATCCATTTGGAAAAATTAAGGTCGTTCGTTGTGACACCTGTGTGGACAATGATTCTAGTTCGTATTAGAATTTTTTGTCGATCATCAGTCTAATCAAATTGTAGTTTTGTTATTTTTAAAATTCAAAAGTTATTATAGTTTTCTTTTCAATTAGAAATCTGTGTATTGTAATGCAAGTATTCGATTTTAAGGGCGTCTTCGTAGAATCCATCTTGAAATTTTGGGGGCTTATACCAACCTTTTGAACGAGACTTTGATATAGTTAAAAATGGGCTGAATCTTGGGTCGATCGACCGGTTCAAACGTGAACCCTGCAAAAAATTTCCTATTTGTTCCTGCGAAAATTTAAATTTAAAATTGAAAATTGTTCTTTCCCACCACATGGGCTTATCACGTGGCTTTTTTCAAGCATTTTAAAAAGGTCTATTCACCACATGGATTTTAAAAGGTATTTTTAACAGTCCACAATATTTTTAAAAGTGAAAATTACACCCTCATAATTTTTAATTTATCAATTCAAAAATAAAATATAAGTTTTTTTTTCAAAAATCAGGTGATAATTCAAAATTTTAATATTAATGATACAATAATAAAATCAAATTAATCTACATATCCACCCTACTCCATCTATCCCACCAAATTCCACTCCCAAACCCTAATCATTTCTCCTCTTTTCTCTTCCTATCCCTTTTCCCTATCCTCTCCATCCCATCGAAAGACCACCACCGACAAGCGCTACATAGCGACGAGCACTGTTGTGAGAGTGGCTCGACACTCAACTCTACGTGCAACAGTGATGAAGTTTTGGGTGTAGTCCTTGGTTTAGTTACTTCCTCCTTTGCTCTGCTCGCGATTGTGGTGAGGTGGTGGTGGTGGTTCTAGCAGTGGTTATAAGGTGGCACGACGTTTGCTTGGTGTCGGTAAGATGGTGGGGGATGAAAAGTGTTTGTAACCAATTATTTGGGTGATTGTAACCATAAAATGTTAATTGTAACCAATAAATAATATGTGACCGATAAAATAGTTTGTGATCAATAAATAATATGTGACCTGAAACATGTGAAATTACTACTATGTTTGTAATCACGACTCTCAATTTGTTAAGTTGTGACAAATTAACTGGATAATTTAACTATAAAATAAGTTGTAGCTATAAAATTTGTAATGTGAGTGAGAAATAATATGTGTCATATTAATTTGACAATTTATGATCGATAAATAAGTTGTGAACTATAAAATTTGTGATTTTTGATCGAGAAATAATATATGACCAATTAATTTGATAATTTGTGATCGATAAATAAGTTGTGATCAATAAAATTTGTGATTGCGGCATTAAGTTATTGTGACTAGTATGTTGTGATCATAAATTGTATGATATAGTGACATTAATATATTTAATTAATAAATTTTAATTATGTCCTGATTTTTGAAATTTTAAAATAAATTTCTTAATTTTGAAATTGTATCTTTTAAGCACCTTCTATGCCTCCTCCGATTTATACACATTGGTTAAAAATTGGTTGGGCTATACGTTAAAATATAGTGGGTCAGCTTATGAAAAAAAAAATTGTTGGGACTTATTTATTTATTTTTATTATTTTATTATTATTATTTTGGCAACAATTCGCATCTCCAAGAAACACTCTGAAGGTAAAATTAGGAGTGGACAAAAAACTTGTTACCAAGTCAAGTCGGGCTCAACTTTCAGGTTGAGATTTCCCCACCCGAAAACCACAACATGAAAGGAAAAAATACCTTGAAATCCACTGAACCAACCTAATTCGATCGATTTTGAACTCATTCAGACTATCGAGTTGGATCCAAACTCATTCCAACCTGACCACTGCCCACCCCTATATAAGTTATTCTCTTTTTTTGAAAACTCATCCCTTAAAACTAAATTCAAATAGACTGTTTAAAATTGATTAGATCACATTATTTGAAAAGTCGAATCACATTCATATTAATGGTACTTATTTAAAATTTTATAAAATATTTGAATAATAGATGATATTATATAAATTTATTTGAAAAAAAGATAGCAAAAATAATAGATACTTGCTGAAAAGAGTAAAATAATAGTTACCTAAATATAACAACTCGGCCTCGTGCGATTTGAATTTTGTAAACATGCATTCTAATTATTTATTATTTGTTTAACCAAAAACATTTTACTAAGTCACAAGTAACCATAATTTCGTGCACATTAACAATAACACGTTTTAGAAGATATTTGGAAAACAAGAAGAAACTTTTGTTAAATTTTGCAAATCTTAAAACGAAACAAGTCCGTCCAAGGCAAAAACATTATGGGGAGAAGTCCTAGAGGACGTGACAATTTAGTACATAGTAGAGCCATTCCATGATAGTGCAGAAGATTTTAACAGTATACAAAGATGAACCTCTCAAAACTATACTAGTTAAAGACACATTGCTTAAATCTCCTAAAATTAAACCAGCAGTTCGACAGATAGGTATATGTATATGGATACTGGTAATTTCAGTTCAACTCTGTTCGATGCAATTAAATGTCATTCGAATTCCCACATGCTGCTGGATCGATAGTAGGTTCCTCGGGCACATCTTTTGACAATTGTAGAGAATCCCGACAGTGAGGTGATGGAGTGGAGGTTGGACACTCGCCTGATGATTGACGCGGTGATGCAGATAACAGGTCATCTTGGATTGGTAGGCTGGGGTTTGGATGTGACATAGTTCCGCACACTGGTAATTCGGGTTCTTGTTCTTCACTACTGAAATTTTATATTAGATTCTAGTGAGAAGGAAAAAAACCACCTATTGACAATTCAACTACCAACATCTTTTAGGAAAAGCGTTTCAGTTGGAGTATAGTGAAAAAATTTCATCAAATTAAAAGCCACTAAAGAATTTTTCCCAGTTTTTGACATGATAAAGTAAAGCAAATGTTGATTGACTTGCAAAAAGCAGAACAAGTATGGGTACTTTATCAAGAAACGAAAAAAGTGCAAGCTTATACTTACGGCATGAGATGCTCAAGCTCACTAACAGCATCATATAACGCATGTAGAGCCATCTTCTTTACCTATTTGAAGTAGTATCAACAGTAGTATTAGCATACTAACTGAAGACGTATAGTTGATATTAGTAAGAAATATGTCAAAAACAGAGAAAGCAGTACGGAGTAGATTAATTCAGACTAAACGGAAATTGTATGGGATTATTTATAAACCATATATAAAGCTTTCCAAATCACATCCATGCAAAGAGCTGCTTTACATGGCTACCAATTGATGGCTTGCATACAGTAACCTTCAAAATATGAGTGCTCATATGGGAAACAATTAAGTTTAATGGCACTAAAGTTTCGGAGGTGAAAGACTTGAACATACTGCAAAACAAGTTCAAAAAAAATAAAATATCAACAGGCTCTTTCTTTCCATTTGACCTGTGAAGCAAAAAATCAAGCAATACCTCTAACTTGTCCTCCTTAGCCCTGTGGTTCTGAGGAAGAACACGAAATTCCTTAGTCAATCGAACACACTCACCGAGATTTTCAGGTGAAACAAAGTCGAGAGCAACTTTTATGCAAGACTGCAAGTAATCATGACAAGAAACCAATAAGAACCAGACATAAAATGAAGATTTTCAGAGAGGAATGAGAGATCAAACAGAACTGACAGGGTGCAAGGAAAAGATTATATAGAAGAAAGAAAAAGGCAACTGGTACTTGTCTATTAAATAATATAAAAATCAATGCAACATGTGAACAAAATAGAGTAATTATTCAAGGAACTGCATTGCATCTACAGCACTCTTTTGGAATCATATAAGATGATAGAATCTCAGCAGTTTTGTTCAATTAAATGCCAAAGAGGCCCATTTTTACCAGTGGTACGCTGATATAAGAAGATTAATGTGTAGACAAGTTTTTGTATAAATAGTTCCAAGTTTTTGCAATCCACATACAAGTAAAATATTTTAATTATTAATTCTAGTGCAATTTACTCTAGGGAAGGTAGCTAAGCAGGATATGAGTCACTGCTTATATACCAGGGAGTAGATATATTCCCATAAACATTCTTCAATCCCAGTAAGTGGGAGAAGGTAAAAGGATTTTTAGCGTAAGAGGGCAGCAGGGGAGTTTCAATCTAGAAAAATCTCTCATGGAAGTTGCAGGTTCAACCATCAATAAGGTATAAGGGCAAGCAGCCGTAAACTAACAGAGATTTAACAAGGCTAGACTCTTATCTTAAACATACATTTCAGTGTCTCTCTCCTGATGCTATTTTGATAGCATCCATAGACAAGTAATTCAAATTTATGCAACTTTGAAATACTCATTTTCCTACATATTTAGTGTGTAAAAATGATAAATCCTATTTGAAACTTCACCCTTCCACAATCCCCAGGTAAAATGGTTATAACATGTCGAAAGGAGCCTTTCAAAATTCATGTAGCATTGACATCAAATAATATTAAATCCAAGAATCAAGGTAGAAAGAAAATTAATTAATAAATAAGCCTACCATTCTGATCACTTAATCCACGTGTCTTTTTCCCTTAAATTACCTTCGGAGCTTTCCATAAAGGAGCATCAGAAGTTAGATTATTTGGCGTTGAGGTTCACAGAATGGAACACAACTTAGATGAAGTGAAAATTTAGAGAACATTTGTGAAGGCTATTGAAAAGAGCATAATCAGAAGTACCTTAAGATTTCTAACTTGATGAGGACATCCAGCCGGTATGAAGATAGCCTCTCCAAGTTTTTGCACAAAAGTCCAAGGTTCAACTCCTATATCATACAAGTTAGTATCACTAACAACTTCTAAATAGGAAAGGTACAATCCAGTCAAACTAAAGCATAACAAACCATATTCCTCCTTAAGCTTCGCTTTATGATACGAGGTCAAGTAGAAGCTCTGATCGTGGATCGGGTGTACAACCTAATTACTCAAAAAAAATATGGTAGATTATAAGATGATGAATTTCAACAGCAAGACTTTGTTACCAAAAGGGAAATAAATACTATAATGACTCTAAATCAGTTTGAAGAATACTTCATGCAAACAGAATATCATACAAGTCTTCTCATCTCTATCAGTAACCACCAAAAGTTCCAAATTTTGACTAAAATACAAAGCTACACTAGTGGCTCAACATAAGATGACAGCATCATGTGAACACTTCACCAGTCTATAATATACACCACTCAAAAGTGGCATCTAAAAACAGAGGGAATCCGCAAATCTAAAGAAACTTCATTCATGCCAGCACAAGTTAACTACTACTACAAGCAGAATCAATTCGATGATCTTGAAAATAAGACACGAGGGAAAATGAAACTTTTGGAAAACAAAGACCCACAGGAGTGAGGGAGACGGCTATGCTGAAATATATCTGGTAAGGAAATGAGAAGTTGAAGATATTGTTAGCGCATCTTTTCAAAGTTTCGGCTAACAGAGTATTTGGTTGCTGTGGCTGACTTAATGTCTAGCCGAAGCATTCGAATATTACATGGCATGTACTCTAAAGACAATAAGGCCAAAGTTTTTTAAAAAGAAAATATACAGCTTGTTTGAAAAGATGAAAACCGAGCAAATTAAGGTAGTAAGGACTGAATAAGTTCTTTTACTGCAAAATCATACTTCTGATTCCACAAGAAAGGAAGACCAAATACTTTCCCTGGGGTAGCAAAGGAACAGCCATAAAACAGGTAAACAGCTGCCCAGGACATTAGATTTATGGCAAAAACCACTCCCAGCAAAATAATCCTGACATCCAAACAACTGTATCTTTTCATGGGAACTAGGTAATGCTCTTTTATTAGCTTTGCAAAATCAATTGACAAGATGGAGAAAAAGTTAACTTCATGGATGTTCAATGTGCAGGCACAAAAAGCTCTAGAATAACTTCCAACGAAATGGCTTCTTTGCATGGAAAACTATAAACGTTCAGCATGAAAAAACCTAAAGAATCCTTTCAAAATATAAGATAGATATCAGACTACAAAAATGCATCATCTTATATCAGACATATTATTAATAAATATTCTCTCTACATATTAATTCACCACCAGAGGCAATATATCTGAGTACACAATAACAAAAGAAAGAAAAATATGCTGCGGGCTCCAAATATATTTGCCATCTATTCTATGAGACTAAGGGCCCCCGATTGGCATGGTTTTTGAAAAGTCAAAAGGAGCTTTTGAGACCCAAAATCTGTTTTTCGACCCGTTTGGCTAATTATATGAAAGTTCTTCTAATTAGAAGAGTTTTAGAGAAAGCTAGTCCAATGTGGCTTTCTCTAAAACACTTTCGAAATAGAAAGCTCTTTTATAAATTAATTTTCAAATAAAAATTAAGGTAGCTTCTTCCAAAAACTCTTCTACACGAGGAAAACACAAAAGCAAAAGTATCGTCAAACGGGCCCTAAATATAGAATATAAGAACAATATCAACATACCAAAATGTATCTTTTAACAAATATAATGTAAAATAAATAATAATTTATCAGAGGTAAATTTCTCGAAGTACACAATAAGAAAGGGAAGGAAAGAAAAATATGTTGTAGGTTCTGAAAATATTAATCACTTGTACGTGACTAATACAGAATACAAGAAGCAAGCCCATTGTTATATATCAACTTGAGTGACAATAAAAGCACTTTGCCTCACATACATGGTATGAACATTAAATGACCAACTATTTTGAACTATTATCTGGGCCATTTAGATCATAAATCATTCATAGGCATTTTATGGATGAAAGAATATTCACTGGAATCGGGATGGACTGATGGTTGTTTAAGCATGGACCTAACATACAAAATCCGATCAGTAATCATGTCAAGTCTTGTCTATCTCTAAATCCCCCAAGTTAAATCTTATTTTGACTTGACATGAGCATTTAGGTAGAATATAAAATGCGAGTTTTATAAGCTCTTCCTTTCAATCCATCGATGGTGACATAAAGTGATGTGACTCTGAATTGGTAAGAAAGGGAAATGAGAATCATTTCTGATGAGGACAGTTCAGAAAAAGAGCGGCTGGAGAAAGAGTTTGTCTTAGGAATGTATACATTACTCGAGATATTCTGAAAAAGGTTCAGCATTGTTACAAAGGGAATAGCGAAATACATGCTTCCTCCCTGTGATAGCATGTTGCACATTCCTCCCCCTGTGGCTCTTCATGAACACAAGGATGTGAACCATACGATTAATTAATCATAGATATTGATGAATATCAAAGCTCCTTATACAAATAGCAACGGCAAAGACTCAATCTATGATGGATGGACACTTCTACAAGGAGTCCCGGACAGCCTATCCATGTCGACACATGTCATATTGTGTCAGACTCCAACACTAATCGAACAGACGATCACTCACTAAATCAAATGGATGTCCTATTTTTTTCATGTAATCTTTAAATTTATAAAGCTCAAAGGTAGCATGTGCGATATCCTACATTAAAAAGTAAATAAATAAAGATGTATGTACAAATTTAAAATTTTAAGAATTTAACCCAACGTGTCCGTGTCCATCTTTCAACAAAGGACTTGAAAGAAAAGATAAGAAAGAGAATACCATGAGTGAGGGGAAAAGGTATTCCAAAGCTAATGGTAGATCAAGTAAAAGGAGTAATGAAGAAGAAAACAGATATAAAATTAAGAAGTCAGTACTTTCTTTCAAATATGAAGAGAGGCAACAATAAGTTTTCTCCGACAAGTCAGTCTAGCATCATTATAACTTTGTCATACTCATAGAAGACTTGTCATACCTGCTCTACCGGACAACAATATATATGCCTGAATTCTTTATGGTGTTTTTTTAAATATTGCTCAAGCTTCGGGACATCTTGCCGCCGGAAAATGTCCCAAACTGCACCTCCCTCACCCATGTCCGGTACAGCTGATGAGAACTTAAAACAGGTACTATTGCCAGCAGAAAACTGACCCTCCTCCTTTGAGAAATGCAGGTCAGAAGGAAAATCAATTTCTCCTACCCCACTGTCAATTTCCTCCAAATTTTTTATTTGTTGATTTTTCGATGTAGTTTCACTTTGTGTTGACAAACCTTTTGACTTGATACACAGTTCATCACTTGATGTACTCCCTGTACCATATCTATTACCCTGTATGCTGTTTCGGGTTCCCGTTGTTAAATCAATGTCATTTTGATTTTCCAATAGCAATCCAGAAGCTGCATTTGATTCCTTAGAGATGTTTTGAGGAAGGTTATTATCCTCATTCTTTATAGGCAACTGGTCAGTATCTCCCACTATGTTGTCAATGTTATTCAGCACGGTATCAACATTTCTAATCTGGTTACGAATAGGGTGAGATTTCTCAATTCCATCCTTATCTGCAGCAAGACAACCTTCATCAGATGATGACACAGTTGCCCCAGCCTCTTTATGATCAGTACTAACAATACCAAAGAGTTCTTTATAGTCTTGGGCAGCATGATATTTCTTCAATTTCTCAATTTTGGTAAGTTGATCTGCTGTAGGAGTCGGATCAGCAGTGTGCATTAATATATTCACCTGAATAAATTAAAAACTTCAAGAATTAAGAAGACAGTTTTTACCTATACAAGTTCAGTATAAATCAGAAGCTAAACAGATAATCACATAATCTCATATATCTTGTAAATCACAACGAGGCATATCTCATATGGACTCTCGCAATTTTAACATAAAGCTGATAAATTGAGGCCTGTGGCTATTATTGCTTCTTGGGGCACCTCAAGTGGCGAAGTACACATGCCATTGGTTCAAAGACAGCTCCAAGTTCTACTGAGTTAGATGGGGGGAATGTATCCAGGCCAGTAATCAAGACTAGAATCTTAACTCAGAGCAATTCTGATGAAAGCAAATAAACAATCCAGGCCAGTAATCAAGACTAGAATCTTAACTCAGAGCAATTCTGATGAAAGCAAATAAACAATAATCTTCATAACACAAATACCATATCTTGAGATAGCTCATGTCAGGTTTCTTATCCGTAACTCAGAGAGAGAAAAAAAATGATCAGTAAACAAATGTGTATTTCAAGTCAAACTTGTACAGTGTGATTCATATCTTATAAAGAGCATGTCCTTGAAAAAACATTAGTTAAATCACAACCAGAAGAGCACTAATTAATTGATAAACTAAGAACACAGCTTCATCGGTAGTAATTAAAGACAGATGTTGAACAACAGCAACAATCAGTTTACTCATTGTCAAATGTGCAAGAATAAGTTCGTTGAAGCATAACATTCCTTAGATCACTGGCAATTATGATATCAAGTTTAATGTTACCATCTGAATGCTTACATGAGGTTATGGCATATCATCATACCCAAATATGCAATATATAAATATCCTTATTTCCCCTTTCAACTGGTATATGAGGTGTTTGGGATTCTAACCCAATAGGAAAGGAAAAAAGAAATAATTTCAGCATAGATGTTTCTTAATGGGGAACCCTTTTTCAATTGAGTTCTACTTTCCTTTATCAGTGGATAAAATACCAATTTTGAAATCAAAATTGTTGTGTGCAGTCAAATTAAATTTTATTTATGGGGGGACAAATACGGCACACGGTTTGGTTTAAAATATAAGAATCTAGCATGCCAATTTCTAGTTTTGGAATGTAACTTTCATAAGCATATTCTGGATGGGGCTTCTCTTTGAACACTGTTGTTTTTCTAGGATACTTTCCTCCACTTGATTTCTCGTTTAGACAATACAAAGTTTTTCCTTTTTATTCATCTCTTGATTTAGTTTCTGTTTTGTTTTTAGACTATTTAGCATCCATTTGGCAACCAATTTATAAAAGACTTATGCATTCGGTCAAAGTCAAACATTAAAGTAATTTCAACTCCAAAATTCATAACTACTATGCATTTATTATCCACACATTTCACGGGACCACTATTATTCCTCTTTATAAATTGCTTCATAAATTTTCCAAACGGTGGCTTAGTGATTTCATAAAAGTATCTGAGTTTATCATTTTAAGATATAACAGGATGTGGTTAGCTGCGAATTTACTGTTCACAAAGATAAAAGATAATTGATTATTTTAAATCATTCTTTCATGCCAAAATGATTATGTATTAGCATTAAATAAGGAAAAGAGAGCAATTGAACATTTACAGAGCAACACACAAAAGTTGCATCAAACAGTGGAAAGTTTAAGCACAATTTCTTCTGCACCATTTCACACAACTCCAAGAAACTACACAAGAAATAGAAGCCTATGTTTGGCCCCCATTTTTCCAAAATTCATTTTTTCAAAACTCATTCTCAACCACACATTCTCCTATAAAATAATTTTACACGTGTTAGTGTAAATAATTATATAGAGGCTTAATTATAGGAATTGACTTAATTATAGGGATTCCTTCTTCCTAATTTAGATTTCTCAATCTGTATATATATGTATCTTCTCCTATGAATAAAGATATCAAAATTATTCTCTCTTCCTTACATGGTATCAGAGCTAGGGCTCGAAAATAGTTAAGTCTTAGATTACCTTCGTTTCCCTTTTTTAGCTCCATCTTTGATTTTCGGTGTTCAGAGCTGTTTGGAGTGTTCTTGCTCTTGGGTAATCACCGTTAGCATTCTAGGTCGACCCATCTCTGGTCAGCATCATCAGTGTCAAGTACAACAGTCAAGGGTTGTGCGGTTGTAAGCAGATTCTGGCTCGCTTCTTGGATCCACGGTGTCTGCGCTCTTCTTCATCGGAGAGTATCAATTGACTGTGGACTGTGGCTAATGGTGGTGGTGATCGGACTTTTGAGAACTGTCGAGACTTATTGTTGCAGGCAAGTTCGTTGTTGATTGTTCGTCCAGTGAGCGTAGAAGAGGATCGTTCGTCCACTTCATGATACTTGCCTATTTGTGGGTTAGGCCAGGCATATTATTTATTTGGGCTGAAGTTGTTGGTTCTGTTGGTTAGGCCATGTATATTTATTTGGGCTCAAGTTGGTGGTGGAATACATTTTTGTTTGGACTTGAGTTTTATTGGGTCTGAGTCATTTGTGATTAATCTGCTTATTGGGCTCGTAAAGTTTGTTATTAGGCCTGAATTATTTGGTGAATTACTTTGGTTATTGGGCTTGTTTGGCCTTTGTGTAGACTATTGTGGGAAATTAATCTACTTGGATACTTGTGGGTGTTGTTTGGATATTGTGTTTTATTTCTATGGTTGACGAGCAAAAGAATTTTGTTGTGACAGATGTCCAAAATCACATAACATAAGTTGGTTGGTCCAAATTATTTAGATTGGTGTAAGACAGTTCGAATTTATTTGCGGAGTATCTCTATGACCGACCATCTTACTAAAGATTTGCCAATGGATAATACTAACCAAACATGGCTAAGAGATTATGCCCGATTATTCTTACAAATCTAGAATTCCATTGACACTGAGATAGTTTGATTAATCACTGTGAGTATGTTAAGGAATTGATAAAATATTTAAAATTTATGTATTCCGGGAAATGGAATGTGTCACGTATTTATGAAGTCTGTAAGGATTTTTACCGTGCTGAACAAGATCAATCTCTTCAAGCTTATTTTATGAATTTTAAGAAGACCTATGAAGAACTAAATGCCTTGTTACCTTTTATCCCAGATGTGAAAGTTCAACAAGCTCAGCGGGAGCAAATGGCTGTGATGAGTTTTTTAGCTGGTCTTCATTCTCAATTTGAACTGCTAAATCCCATATTCTCTCAAGTGCTGAGATTCTTCTCTGTAAGAGACCTTTACTAGAGTACTTTGCACATATACTAGTGCTTTTGTTTCATCATGTGTTTAGTCTTCTAGCGTTCTTATCAGTCGCAGAGGTCATACAAAAAGCGAAGGTACAGGTAGTCGGGACAATCGAAGTGAGGATGAAAGAGGAGTTGTATGTTATTACTGTCATGAGCCGAGCCATACCAAACACACATGCCGAAAATTGCACATTAAATCTCTGAAGTCACACTCAGCTCATGTTGCAGCTACTACTGCTACACCCATCTCATCCTCTGAGCAGACCATAACGATTTATGCAGATAAATTATCTCAATTCACTCAGTACCAAGAAGCATTGAAGAATTCATCTCAACCTCTCTCTTTCATTGCTGAGACAGGTAACCCAATACATGTCTTCTTTCCTCTTCCTCAAAATGGATCATTGATTCTGGTGCCACAGATCATATGACAGGTAATCCTAGTCTCTTTTCCACTTTTCAATCACATACATATCCTTTCAATGTTACTTTAGTTGATGGTTTTACTTCTGTTCTTGGTTCTGGCACTATTAATCCAACTTCATTACTTTCTTTATCTTCTGTCTTAAGTCTACCACATTTTTCTTTCAATTTAATGTCTGTGAGCAAACTTACTCGGACCCTAAACTGTTGCATTTCATTTTTTTCCTGATTATTATCTTTTTCACGATCTTATAATGAAGAAGATTATTGGTAAAAGACATGAATCAGGCGATCTCTATTTTCTGGATACACAAGTGCCCAAACCCATTGCGTGTTCAAGTGTCTTAACTCCGCCTTTATCTTTGTTAAAGAAATTATGTCTCTCAATTTCACAGTGTGTCGTCTTTAGATTTTGAGTTGTGTTAGTTTGCAAAACATCATCGTTTGTCCTCAGTTCCTCGAGTCAATAAAAGAGCTAGTTTTCCTTTTGAGCTAGTTCATTCAGATGTTTAGGGTCCTTGTCCTGTAGTGTCCAAAACTGAATTTCCGTATTTTGTTACCTTTGTTGATGATTCCCCTAGGGACGAGCTTTCTTGGCTTCACTTTCTCCCATGTGACTTGGCTTTATTTAATGAAAAATCATTCTGAATTATTCTCTCATTTTAGTGCCTTTTGTGCTGAAATTAAAACATAGTTTAATGTTTCTATGCATACGTTAAGAAGTGATAATGCCAAAGAATATTTTTTCGATTCTTTTCAGATTTGCATGCTTTAGAATGGTATTCTTCACCAATCCTCCTGTGTTGACACACCCTCTGTGATGTGGCTGAAAGGAAAAATAAATACCTTCTTAAGACAGCAAGGGCACTCTTGTTCCAAATGCGTGTTCCTAAATAGTTTTGGCCTAATGCGGTCTCCATAGCCTTTTTTTTATTAATCGGATGCCTTCATCTGTTCTTCATGGTGAGACTCCTTATAGTGTCATTTTCCCTACTAAACCCTTATTTTCTATTGAAATTAGAATATTTGGTAGTACTTGTTTTGCTCGTGATGTTCGTCCCCAGGTTACTAAATTAGATCCAAAATCCTTAAAATGTGTTTTTCTGAGTTACTCTCATCTACAAAAAGGGTATCAGTGCTACTATCAGAGTTTAATAAGTATCTTTTGTGGCTAATGTTACATTCCTGGAACATATTCCTCTCTCCCACTTCTTATACTTCTTTCAATAAGGGGAAAGATGATGATCTGTTAGTTTATCATGTAATTTCTCACCCAACTGATATTACTTCTACACTTGTTGATCCCACCCCACCACCCATTCGCCAGGTCTATTCCAGACGCGTCACCCTTCTGATGCATGTTCGACACCTATCTCTTCGACATCGAATTCAGTGTCCAGTGATCTACCTATTGCTCTACGCAAAGGTAAACGTCAGTGCACTTATCCTATTTCCACTTTTGTTTCTTATAATCACTTGTCTTCTTCATCTTACTCTTTTGCTGCTTTTCTTAACTCTGACTCTTTCGAAAACTGTTCATGAAGCCTCATCCCATCCTGGTTGGTGTGAAGCTATAATAGAGGAGATAAATGTTTTAGATGCTAATGTTACTTGAGATTTAGTAAACTTACCTTCTAGGAAAAAAGCTATTGGATGTAAGTCGGTGTTTGCAGTCAAGGTCAATTCTAATGGATCAATGGCTAGGCTTAAAGCTCGTCTTATGGCTAAAAGCTATGTTCAGACTTTTGGTGTGGATTATTCTGACACTTTCTCCCCTATAGCCAAATTAGCGTCTGTTCGCTTATTCATTTCTATGGCAGCTACTCATAATTGGCATTTACATCAATTAGACATCAAAAATGGATTTTTACATGGTGATCTTTCGAAGGAAGTTTATATGGAGCAACCACCAGGGTTTGTTGCTCGGGGGGACGAGAAAGTATCGTCTTCGAAAGTCATTATATGATTTAAAACAAAGTCCACGTGCTTGGTTTGGAAAATTTAGTCAGGCAGTGGAAAAGTTTGGAATGCAAAAAAGCAAGTCTCACCACTCAATCTTCTACAACCAATCTGAATCCGGCATTATTCTCCTTGTGTAAGTTGATGATATTGTTATTACTGGCAGTAATACTACGAGAATTTCATCTCTAAAGTCCTTTCTATACACCCAATTTCATAAGAAAGATTTATGGGTGTTGCAGTATTTCTTGGGAATTGAGGTGACAAGAAGTAAGAAATGCATCTTCTTATCTCAAAGAAAATATGTGCTTGACTTATTAACTGAAACAGGAAAGTTGGGAGCTAAGCCAAGCAGTGCTCCAATGCTTCCTAATTTGCAACTTACCAAAGATGGTGACTTATTTGAAGATCCTAAGAAGTATAGAAGACTGGTTGGAAAATTGAACTATCTTACAGTAACTCGTCCTGATATTGCGTATTCTGTAAGTATTGTAAGTCAATACATGTCTTCCCCAACAGTTCACCATTGAGCAGCTTTAGAACAAATCCTATATTATTTAAAGGGAGCTTCTGGATGTGGGATACTGTACAAAAATTATGAACACTCACATCGAATGTTTCTCAGATGCAGATTGAGCAGATTCCAAGATTGACCGAAGATCCACTACTGGCTACTGTGTTTTTGTTGGAAGAAATTTGATTTCATGGAGAAGTAAGAAGCAAAATGTTGTGCCTGATCCAGCGCAGAATCAGAATATAGAGCTATGGCACAGTCTGTGTGTGAGATCATGTGGATATATCAACAAGATTTCAATTCCAGCAAAGTTGTGGTGTGACAATCAAGCTGCTCTCATATTACGTCTAATCCTGCGTTTCATGAACGAACTAAGCATATTGAGATTGACTGTCATTTCGCTCATGAAAAAATACAGCAAAATTTAATCTCTACAGAATATGGGAAAATTGGAGAACTATGAGATATTTTCACAAAGGCTCTAAATGAGACTCGGGTTGATTATATTTGTAACAAGTTGGGCATGATTAATATCTATGCTCCAACTTGAGGGGAAGTATTAGTGTAAATAATTATAGAGAGGCTTAATTATAGGGATTGACTTAATTATAGGGATTCTTTAATTTAGATTTCTCAATCTGTATATACATGCATCTTCTCCTATGAATAAAGATATCAAAATTATTCTCTTCCTTACAACAAGCAAACTCAAGATTTTTCCTCATTTTTTAACCACACATTCTCCAACAAAAACTATTCCAAAATGCATTTTGGCCCAAAAATGGGGCTCAAACAGGAGAAAAGGATAAACAAACAGTAGGAAAAGTAAGAAATTGAGGGAGAAAAGATGTAAAAAATTTCCTTTCACTGGTCATGAGAGAACATGAAGAATATTGAAAGAAACATCACCTTTCAACTTCATATGATGTTTTGTTGAGTCATTTTTCTCTAAATTAAATACCTCTGCTTGGAACCTAATCTACTGAAGAGGATGCATAGCATATAGCTATGCAATAATTGCTAATTCCAATGTCAGGTTAATAAGCACTCAATATTTCACTATCAAGGGTTACTTATAAGTGCCGCCGCTTACAACTTCTAATGATGACTACTTGTGAGGAGTATGACTTCAGCTTCAGAGAACTCTTTCATGGTGTCATCACTTATATAATATATTCAAAACAATAGAGTAATTTTGGCAACTGTATGCATCTGCCTAGTGCTCAAGAAATTAATTCCAGACACAAAGAAAGCACATAATTCAACTAAATATGCACTAATAAGCATACCGCATCTGACATATCACAATGAAGCTTCGTCACAGAATCCCCACGTCCAAGCTCTTCAGCAAATCCATATGCTATATATGTTTTGGGCCCCAGATCTGGCTTCAGCATTTTCTTCTCCAATTTCTTTTTTGCAGCCAAATTTAAAATTCCAGAATGGGGGTGTGTATATTCTTTATAAGGCAATGCATTGATAAACTCGGCATCATGCCGTGGCAATCGCTTCTCAAATAAAGTGGACGGAGGCCAATCTTTCAATTTCAGCATTTCTGGCCAGGAATGTCTGTCTTTCCGACCTTCAGCATATCCCGTAAAAAATTGGTGGATGTTAATATCAACCTACAAATTGACAATAAAATAAACTAAACGTCATGTCTGTTATAAGTTACTACTTGCATAAAGAAACACAATAGAATATGGAACAATAAATGGAATGATGCATATAATCACAACAAAAAATAAATTGAGACTCGATCCAACTAGAACTCAAATTGTAGCTTTCAGAGTTACCAGTGCTGTAGTCTCATAGTTGATTTACTAACCGACTCACAATTGCATCATTGTAAATATAATAAACCTATTAAATAATATGACAAAGGGACTAAACCATATATGAGCAAAACGCCTTTATGTTGAAGATTATTTAAAAGACGTATACGTGGCCTTTTCTAACAGTATAAGCATTCTCAAAACACTAAAAAATAATTTATCAATCAAATGAACAATTATAAATAATAAATTCATAAAATACAAACCTGGCCTAAGCTT
This sequence comes from Fraxinus quadrangulata, assembly GCA_903798255.1. Classification (NCBI taxonomy): domain Eukaryota; kingdom Viridiplantae; phylum Streptophyta; class Magnoliopsida; order Lamiales; family Oleaceae; genus Fraxinus; species Fraxinus quadrangulata. The sequence continues at coordinate 23,804 of CAIGRB010005882.1, read as the reverse complement.
TTTATTCACTTATAGGAGTCTTCAGAGTTATAGTCTTTAATGATTAATGCATACAGATAACATCTAGAGTCCATGAGAGAAAAGGATATCTAAGACCAAAATACTTCATGTATTACATTACTTTCTCCATCTCGTGTTTGTTGCACTTCAAATCTTTGGATGTCTGATGAAGATTGTTATCAACCAACCATATAAGTCGATGTATAAAACGTTTCCAGGTAACAAGATGTTTTGCTGGCAAGTCATAAGTCTCAAGGCGCTTTGAAGCGTAAGCCGCAACATAGGCTAATGAATAATTCGAATGAATATAAACAAAAGAACAAAAATATACTCTTAATAAATCATACATCTTAAAATCATAATAAAACAAAATAACAAAATTAAAAGTTTAGCTTGCAAACAAACATAAAACAAATCTATAAAAGAAAACAAACTAGCTCAAAAGGCTAAGGTAGGTAATAGAATGCCCAGGACAAACAGCTTAGTCATCTTAAGACGTAAGCCTCAATAAATTGAGGCATAAGCCTCACAAATGGTACTTAAGGGGGGCGTGATTCAAGGCATTTCATGAAAGCCTTTTGTGAGGTGGGATTGAGGCGTAAGCCTCAAAAAGTTACTTTAAACAATGATATATACTTTTGCATTTATATTCCAAACTGCCTTTACCACTTGTTTGGGGGTAGAAACTAGAGATAAAAAACGAATTTTACCAAATGATCAAATGTTTGGAACCATAACACCATAGGAGATAGAAAGCATCTTACTAATAGGTATGGAAACACATCTTTCTTAGAATATGGTAAGGTTGATATATATATATGAAATTTATTTCCATGTCTCTACTATATAAAGGAGCCACTTTGTTTTTTACTGTTCATAAGCCGTATGGCCATTCTACGCTTAGCCGCGTCGAGTCAGCCGTCATCTGAGAGTGTGTTGTGGTTCCAGAACATTCACGTCAATTCCTTCCATGCCTTCATTTTTTTCACGCAACCATCACATCCACCGCAATATTTCTCCATTTTCACACGCAACACGGTATTTCTCCATTTTTAAACGCATTAAATTACTAAGTAGCAATGGTAGATCGAAACAGTAAATGGGTAGGAGAAGGGTTTGTAACCTACGCCTATATTGTGCTCTCCAGTGGCCAGATCTTCTTCAACAAGGTACTATTGCTGTTTTCAATTTCTTACTTTCAAAAATCTATGACTATAAACGTATGTAAGCATTGTGATGATCCTGATAATATCTTGTTGTTTAGTGTTCTACAACAATACGATTAGAGGAAAAAGTTAATATAAAAATAAAAAATAGTGCGGAGAATTTCTTCGCAAAGCACGAAGAATCCTCTCCATTCAGAACGGAGAAAATCTCTCCATTCTTAACGGAGGCCTCTTCAATAACATAAACGCAAACGTATTTGTATGGTTTTAAATTTATATTATTATTTAGTTGACTTGCAAAGCTATTGACTTGACTATGGTGTTGAATCATATTTGTATTCTTGGAATTTTTATTGCCTCTTCTTTTACTCAATAACTCTTCAATTCATCGCATCTAATTAATCATTGAATATTTTTTTGTTTAAATATTTGTGGTGGTCGAATTTTTGAACACTGTAAATTTATAGTCGATTAGCAATTAGTTCTGAACGGAAAGTGGCTTTTTTATATAGTAGTGATTTGAGAAGATTTTTTAAGAACAGTAGGGAGAGAAATGGGCGACAGAGTGAGTAGGAAGGGAAGAATGTTATGGAATATCACAAAAAATTTAATAAGATAGATATTGTATAAAAAATGAAAATAAATAGGTTTAAAATTGCCTCCATTCAAAAGGAGAGATGCACGCCGTTCAGAATGGAGAGATCTCTCCGTTTTGAACGGAGAGAATTTGGCACTAATCATAGTTTTTTTTCTACATAGCCTTAACTTTTTCATCATTTACAGTGAGCTTTCTCAACACAAATATTTTTTTAAAATCATTTATAGTTACGTGTCAATGGAACTCGTAAAAACAAACTCATTCCAAAAAAGAAAAGGTACCGTTAAAAATATTTGTGTTGAGAAAGCTCAACTGTAAATAATGAAAAAGTAAAAAAATTATAAAAACGTATGGAGAAAGCTCCACACTGCACGAAGCTTTCTCCACTCTCTCGAGAGTTTCTCCACTTTGAAACTCTCCAGAGACTGGAGAGTTTTGAAACTCAAAGTGGAGAGTTGAGTGGATTAAAAAAAACATTTTTTTTTTTATGATGAAAAAGGGAAAAAAAAATTATAAAAACATGTGGAGAAAGCTCCGCGCTTCATTTCATTTACATTTAAGCCAAATGATCATCTGCAATGCTCCTTATTTCTCTATATCATCAAGGAACTTCTTACTTGTGCAGTATTGCGACCAGTGATAAATTTATCTAGCCCAAGGTACTAATACGCGTAACTTCATCTATACATCTACGCTATTGTAGTCAACTACAACATATCACGTGCATCTCACTAGTTTCAAATATAAATATGGGAATTTCACTCTACCATCACTTTAAAAAGTCGTTTGAGGCTTATGCCCTAAGGCGTGCCTCATGTAAAGCTTTAATTTAACTCCTCTAAGCTTATGCCTGGAGTGTTATTGTCAAGGCTTACACCTTAAAACTAAGCTTCAACACGCTAAAATATACACTTGTTTGTCTTGCCTTTTCCTTCTCTTCTCTTTCTAGCCATTGTTTAAAAAATCGCAATTTAAGCCGCTTCGCGGAAATTTAAGTAAAAAGGGCTCAAGGCATTGACTATTTGGCAATTTTGGAGGCGCATGCTTCAGTTGAGAGTTAAGTGAGGGGCACACACCTCAAGGATTGCGAGGCATATACTTTCTTTAGGGGTAGACACATAAATAAGTTACAAATTTAGATGGACCAACTTTGGAATTAGCTATAATCAAATTACCAAAACTTCAAAAAATGTATTTTATGATTATCCCACCTTGCGAATTAGCTGCTACTAGAACATGAAAAAGTTGTATTTCTCAAAGATTGGGAATAGTACGCGTATGTTTGAACCCTTTTTTTTTTGTTGAAAATGAGTTTTGTGATAATGAATTTCCAAGAATGTGTGGTTAAAAAGAAGAAAAAAGTTTCGAATTTAAGTGAAAAATATTTTATTGGGAGAATTTGGAATTGAAAATGAGCTTTTAATAATGGGGCTCAAACATGAGCTATATTATCCGACCAATTAAAGTAAGAGTTACTATTCTAATCTTTAAATATTTTTTTTTTGGTTTCTCTTAAATCGTTTTATTATGAATTTTAAAGATAGTATATGATTTATAACGAGCTAATTTTGCATTGCAACAATATTTGACATTTTTTGGTTTACGGTCTTACGCTTCAAAATTCATTGATGCTAACACCTCACCTCACGAAGGAAAATCACCTCGGTACCTGATTATGATTTATGTCTTTTAAAACATTGGTACTATCCTTAACTTTTTGGTATATTTTTAGCTTAGAAAGGTTCGTGGGTTTCTTCTTCTCTTTTTTTCCGCCTTAAAATGGAAGGAGGTGAAAAGGAAAAAGCACCTTTGCAAGTCAAGGATGACGACAAACTGACGACAAACTGACGACAAATGACAAGAAATTGATAATGGTAGGATAATTATATATGTTGGGCATGTCTAGCAAATATGTCAATAGCTTCTAAATAACAAGTCTTACACAGATGTTGGTTAAAAATATATAGGGAGTGGGTCCCATGCAAATTAATATTAAGGAAAAAGGTAGATAAACCTTACTTAAGTGGTATATTTCAACCCACAAAATTTCGTACACCCATGGCTTATAAGTCGTGGTTTAATGTTCCAAACATACTCATTGATGATACTAATAAGTTCTTTTCCGTATTAATGATACAAGTGACTACTAGATTGTTTATATTTCTAGTAAAAAATTACAATTTTACTTTGTGAATACTAATTTGAGGAGTTATTATTTTACTAATCGCTATTTCATAGATTTATTTTATGTTTGTATGAAAGTTATACGGTTAAATCTATTATTTTAATTCAATACTTCAACATTTTATTTCAAACATAAGAATTGGAGATGAATTGTTAAAAGCTTTGGAAAATTGCAGTCACGTGAAATCTTACTTTCATCAAGTAAAATCCAAGAGATTCTAGTTCAATCATCGACATACCATTTATAATAAGATAGAAAGTACCTCTTGATGGCTCCCAAACATCAGTATACATTTAAGGAATTTCAATCCTGTTATTTCTTATCGTAAAGGGTAAAAGATGACTTCTTGTTAGTTCATATACTTCAAATTGAAATTTAGAAAGACAAGCCTTATAAAGATAGGAGGGAAACAAAAATAGGATGACCAAGTCAAAAATGAAGCAAATTTCTCTCACCATATTTTCATGTTTCTAAACAGCAAAGACTTTCATCTCAACTGGAAAGCACCGACACGCTATCGACATTGGTGTATCAGTGTCCAATATGTATCGGACATCACTACATCTCCGACGCATGGTGGAGGTCCTTAAAATGTATCCCTTGTGAAGAACTGAAGAAAACAAAGCTATAAACTGAAGTTTTGTGGAAGAACTCTTCAGGCTTCGATTTCAGTCCATGGCTGAGGAAGAACTGTTTAGGCAGTGATTTCCGTGGACGGTTGAGGAAGAACTGAAAACAGTAAGCGTGATTAGTTAGCGATTGAGGAAGAAGAATAGCAACCCTAATTTTTTGAGGGAGAAATGAAGAGGCATCTTTAGGTCACTTGAGATGACTTCCATGAAAAAGTGATATTAACTTTATTTTGTAACAATTGAATTACTCTTGCCCTTAATTCAAAAACAAGAGAGGTGAATATAAATTAAAAAAAGAGGCAAAATTTATACCATTTAGATTTATCATTTTACCCCAATTAAAAATCCAGCTAAATCTATTTGTTATTTAACTATTTATATATGATGCAATAAGTATTTAAAAAAAATTATTACTTTAGACTCTTAAATTAAAAAAATTTAAGAATTAAGCCCCTGTTTGAGCCGCATTATCACAAAATACATTTTTCCTTTACTTTCAACAATATTCTTCCAATAAAATAATTTATAAATAAATCCAAAACTTACAATCTCCAAAAATATCACTATCATAAAATTCATTACTTTGTTAAAATGGGGCTCAAACGAGGGTTAAGAAAATAATTTTAATTAACGACGACAACGATCGTGTCGGATTTTTTTCAGAAAATCGCATATCAACGTGTCCGACACGATACTCGTATTTTTTTTTTATCTTTTTTTACATCTTATTACTATTTGAGATAAGATAATACAACCCCACCCCCTACCCCTCTTTCTACATTGTCAACCTCTTCCTACTAGTTTTTGAAAATTGTAAGGGGAAATAAAAAGTAGATAGAAAGTAACTAAATAGTGAGATTGTCACTTCGGAGATATAGAGAAGACTACGACCAATTTTATGTAAATGGAGAAAAGATAACAAGTTTGAAGAACCGTGCAGATTAATAGCAATAACGAAAGTTGCCTTAACTTTTTCTTTTGCAAACCACCGAATTGAAGTTTGGAAACTATATGCCTTACTGTACGATTTAAAGTCCCCTGATCAATGATCTAAGAATTAGAGGATGTATGGTTTAGATGGGGTTGTACGGGGGTATTACATGGATAAGTAAAAGTATAGGAAGAAGCAAGTTCCAAAGCACCAAACAATTTCTGCAGGTGGTCCACGTGTTCCCAAGTGAAAGGTAACTTTTCAAAAGTTTATTTTACTGTACTTATTATGTTCCTCCATCCAAAACTCCTTGATATGCCTTTTATTGTGGTTGTTTGCATCCTTTTTCACTCTAAGCAAACCTCACATATAGCTTACAAAAGTTCTCCTTAATGTCTTGGTTCGTTGAAATAATCACCATTGATTGTCTTTCCACCAAATCCTTTGCCAAGTAACCGAACATGTCCGTTTAAGCTATCTTCACCTGCTTTCAGAGCAGAAATTTGGTTCGAGTCGGAGTTTGTTCCCAACATAAAAGTGCAGCATCTTTCCTCATCATGTACGAGAGAATATGCTTCATGTAAAGAACCTAAGCTTAGCAATCATATAACCTTTTTACACTGTATAAATCTTGATGAAGTCCAACCAAAAATTTAAAAACCAAACACGATGAAGGCAACTCGACTAACCTTATTGCATCAACTGGTAATTCCATCTCTACATGCTACTAAGATTAATTCTCACCATACAATTTTTAGTGTTGTAGTGAACAAATACTCGAGATGCGTTCCTCTTTTTAAAAAGCCTGAGATATTATCTTGAATTTCTTTGGATGAAGGGCGGAAAAAAGGTTTTCCAATATAAGGCTCTATAGAATTAAGTAGCCTAACTCATAACCATTGAATTTCAGCTTCCCATGTTCCAAAGGAAAGATCAAATTCCTATGATTCTCCAATGCCGACTAAATAACCTATTTTCCTCTACTTTTCAAGAAAAGTTTGCCGAACATTCTAAAAACTTTATTAGCACCCGTTTGATCCACACTCTTACAAAAATTCATTTTTTCAAAACTCATTTTCAATCGCAAATTCTTTAATAAAATAATATTACACGCAAATCCAAAAATTTTCCTTATTTTTTAACCACATATTTTTCATCAAATCACTATTTAAAATGCATTCTCCACCCAATAATGTGCATCAAACAGGGTCTAGTTTTTCTGTAGCACTCTGAAGGGTTAAATTGTTAAAATGAGAGGAAAATTTGCAATCATAATTTAGGTTTCAGGAATTCTAGCATAACAAAATTCTAACATAATAAAAAATAAAAATAAAAAAAAAACAATTGATAGAGATAATAGGCAATCAAAGGCTTGAAGAAGAAAAATATAATAGCTCATATTGCTCCAATACCATGTTCCAACATGGATATCTTGTTTGTTTATTACAATTAAGAAAAAATGAAATCATATTTAAACTTTTGGTCTTAGTTTGGATTGAATTTGAAATAGCAGTGAAGAAGTGTAAGAATAAGGGTGAGTTCACCTAATAGGGTACCAAGAATGGGCTTAACATAAAACAAAAATAAATCTCAAATAAAGAGCATAAGAGCAAAGATGAATAAGAATAAGGGTGAGTTCACCTAATAGGGTACCAAGAATGGGTTTAACATAAAACAAAAATAAATCTCAAATAAAGAGCATAAGAGCAAAGATGAATAAAAGGCCCTTTAGCAATTCATTTGTTCTCTAAGACTTCCATATTCTTGTGTAATAGGTTATTCCCTCATTGAATCAAGCATTTGGTTTGCAAAAGACGATTTTTTACTCATCTAAGGATATTGATTTCATCTAATTCCCAAATGGTGTGTGATGTAGGTGGTGGCATGGAGGTCCATAGTGCTATACTCAATCAAACTAGAACTAGAATAGTAATTTCTTTGCAGAAAAGTAATTAGTGCTATGCAAAATTGGCATCATAAACCATAGACCAAGATGTTTATTGGATCAAGCCACCAATATTTATTGAAGATCCAGCCAAATCGGGAAATAAATCGTTCATATGGAGAAACTCATGCAGCTTGCTGCCAAGATTATGAATCGTTACTTAATGAACTCAAAGCTCTAGAGAAGTTACGTGAGAAAGTTGATGGAAAAAGTGCAAAGAGAAATTATCATCTCTTATGGACACAACTCAGTGACTTATTAAGGAATGAGAGTATCTCATACTACAAGAAAATTAAGTACTATGCATCTACACCCACACAATTATGAACATATGAAAAGCATGTGTGTTGAGATTGTAGTTGAGAGTTCAGGCACCATCAAGAGTCCATAGACATACAGGTGAATAAACATGGTGGAAATATATTTTCAATCATGGGTATGACTTACAGCCACAACTCTTCTAAGAGGGTTCTGTTTCTTCTTTCATTACATGTTTTCAATCCTGAATTGGACCAACAACAATTATCCTTCTAAGAGGGTTCTATTCTTCTTCATAATATTTTTTCAATCATGGGGTTAGACTTGGCAATCACCCTTTAAGAGAGTGGATTATTTTTAGTATTTTATGAACAAGACTGACAAAATGAATGAATGTATTTGACAGAGTATATAAATCTTAACTCATATCTAAATTTAAGATAGATCAGGCAACAACAGTTAAGATTTCTAGCAAGATTGATAACTAATCGCACTAAATCTGTTCGTAGTTGGAAAATTGAAGCTGGAGCAAAGCATCTTACAAAGAAATAATATTAGAAGCTAGTCATAGGCTATTCAATAATTTATTTAACAATAAAGTTTCCTTTCGATTAATTTCCTGGTAATGAAGCAATATCTATTTACGAGGGATAATCAACTTCATTGTTCTTGTATTACACCATAATTAGAAACATAAGAAGTCAGAATAAAGCAAGGGATCATTCATTTTGATAAGGATAGAGTTTGGGAATGATTGTCAATGATATTCCTCAACTGAAAAAAGGAAGTTGTATAGACTTGTACAAAAGAAAGAAATCCTTCCATCCGATCTAAAAGATACCTACCCTAAAAAATAAAAATATCCATACAACTAGCCGGGAGATTATACTCTAGGACCACCAAAAAAAAAAACACATCGAGAGAATGAGAGAAACAGCAAGAATTAAGCTGCAGCTAATTATATACAAGATGCTAATAAGTGCTAACATTCGTCGAGCTCATGGGAATCTAGGAGACACTATGTTAAGCTTGGTGCTTGGGACAAAGCGATCAAATGGAACAAAGGAGAGGGGCTTGGCAGAAATATTAGTTGTTTGCACAAGTGTAGGAACAAGTTGTACACTGTAATTAGAGTCAAGGTATTTCCACACTCTTATTCATAGAAAACTAGTGTTAATTTATACAAAGAACTAATACTATATTAGGGTATAAATTAGGGCTAAATGTCTAACTGTATTTACTATACTAGTTCTGGAAATAGTATCTAAGACTCCCCCTCAAGCTGAAGTATAGATATTTATCATGTCCAACTTGTTGCAAAGATAATTCACCCGGACCCCATTTAGAGCCTTTGTGAAGATGTCTTCCAATTGTTCTCCTATTTTCACATACCCGATAGAAATCAAACCTTGCTGAATCTTCTCACGTACGAAATGACAATCAATCTCAATGTATTTCGTTTGTTCATGAAAGACTGGATTATATGCTATATGAAGTGCAGCTTGATTATCAAACCATAACTTAGCTGGTATTGAAGTCTTGAGACCCACTTCAGTGAGGAGCTGAT
>CAIGRB010005872.1:0-11557 GCA_903798255.1 Fraxinus quadrangulata | reverse complement strand
GTTAGATTTAACGTTACGAAAATTTGAGTTTATTAAAGGTTATTTAATATTTTCCGCTTTATATATTTATGTATGATATGATATTGGTAACACCCCAATATTTAAATCAATAAAATTTGGGGCGTTACATTATGTGAGAAAAACATTGATGAGTATAATGATTTTCAAAAGTTAATTCAATAAAAAAAAATGCAAAAAAATAATAATTTGATAAAGATAAATTACTCAAAAATATCTCACATAAATGTTCTTACAAATGTTGTATTAAATGTAAGGTGAAGTTCTATTTATAACAGTCAAAAATGCTAAAATTTCTGACCAACCAGACGAACCATTTGGACATTCGCTTCCTGAATCGAACACAAACTAGCCGTTGTGCGTCAGAATTCGGAACGGTTAAAAAATTGACCGTTGAATGAACCAGTCGTCCATTTAGACAAAAACATTTCCCAAATTTTTCTTTCTTGATTTATTTTGAAAAATGTAGGCTTTTAAAAGATATTTTCACTTAGTTTTTCAAGATAAGTGATACTTAAAAAAGTTTAAAAATCAAGTAAATATTTTTATCTTTTTGAAAAATAATTTTTATGCAAGCATTTCTATTTGTAATTTATTTTGTGCATAAAAATTCAACATTTGAGCTTCTAGTGATTCATTACTAAGAATTATAACATTTTACCTTTACATATGAATCCAAATCATCTAAGTCTAATATCTTCAATGAATACTCCATTCAACGTGAATACTTAATTTGTTCTTGTCTTTGATTGATTTGACATGAACGCTTGACTTCCATTTCGATTTTCTGTAATCGAAAATAGCAAGTCTTTTGGTTGCAATCATTTTTTCTTCAATTGATCAATTTGGCCACAATAGCTATGAAGACTTGAATTCAATTGTTAAAGATAAAATATTTTGTTTATTATAATCAAAACATGAGATCAACCATATGTCAACAATTTTCTCCTTTTTGATTATGACAAACAAGATGATTTGTAGTGTAACATTGAATAATTGATATCAAGCTGATAAGGGAATATGCATCGAAGTTTATCATGTAATTCATATTCCCCCTATATTTTACAAATTTATAACCATACATTAAACATATAAACGATTTTCCCTCTTTCTCCCTTTTTCATATACTCCAAGCATATTATGTTTTCAAATCAAAGCATGCATAATTTTCTCACTCAATTTACTCATTTTGGCATAAGCAAAAAAAAAAAAAAGCACAAGACAAAACATAGATTGAGAAATAACCTTAATTAATTGCATTAAACATAAAGAAATAACCATAAGTAATACTAAAATAATATCCAAAAAATAAAACCAACGGTATAAGGAAAACATGCTAGATGAAGCAAGAGTATAGACAAGTCATAAAACATAAAGAAATATCCAAAATATAGAAATGCAACAACAAAAGATATGACTACAGCTTTGGAGGAGGCGGTGGAGGAAAGTGAGTATAGAAGTGAACGTAGAAGACATTCTATTGAGTCTGCATCGTCGCCTGTTGCGCTTGAATAGCATTTTGTTGGGCTTGCATAGCAGTCTGCTGAAGCATTCTACCAAGGCCATCAACTGATGATGTAAGGGAATCAATGCTGCCATTTAGAAGATTATAGTGATCTTTTGTAAATGTGAACCCTCCGCCCAAAGAATGAAAAATACTAAAAGTAGTAATATCATAAGGCGGTTCGAAAGTTGCGGTATATTATTAGCATCATCATCCACACATCACCCTCAAACAGTAGAGTCAATGGGCCCGAGGTGGGTTCGAACCCTTTTGTGTGTGCTTCCACTGATCATATTCTTTTACTATTTTCATCCGCTTAAGGGTTTGGATATTGATTGTGTCGGTGGCGAAGTTTAACAAAAGTCTCATCGTTTAGTGTAATGTCAAAATGTTTAAAAACCTTTGTGAGAAGCATTCCGTAAGGTAAAGTTTTAACATGACGCGTGGAATGAACAAGTTTCATGAGACCTAATGTAATAGTGGAAAAATCTAATTTTTGCTCGACAAGAAATGAATCGAGAATGAAAATATCAAAAAAGTTTACTTCATCTCGATGACCCTTTCGAGGAAGAATGATATATGTAATGATATTTTGTAAAATTTTACATGGAAGAGTTAATTGGTTTGCATTAAGCAAAATTCTTCCCGATAACCCGACGACATGCCTCTGAAGGGTCATAAACTTCGATAGTGGGATGAGTTTTTTGAAAAAAAAATTGAATATCACACATCTCAAGTTCTAGAATATCACGAACGAGAGCTTTGTTGATGGTAATATGAACATTTTTAAGTAAACAAGAAATTTCATCCGAACGAGGAGTAATGACCATGTTTTTATAGAACTCTTTCATAGGACGTGGATAAGCATGTTCTTCTAGTGTAGCGATATATACCCATCCCATATTTTCAAAATACTCTTCTATATGAAATGCGGTTGCTTCAATAGTAAAATCGACAAAGTCAACATGTTTACCTATTCAAATTGGGGATTTTTCAAAAGGGGTCGGCACCTCGGGTTTCATTTCGAATTTTTCATTGGATGAAAGTAGTAGAGACCATCTCACAGTGCTCTTGAGCCTTTTACCCACTCTTTTGGTCCCTGACATTGTAAAAAATTGATGAGGTAGGGAAAAATTGAAGAAGAAGAAGAAGAAGGAAACATAGAACTAGGGTTTCGAATTTTCAAGGATTTTAGAATGTAGTGGATGAAAGTTTGAATTTTTGAGGAATTTGAAGTGTAGGGGTAATGGGTTTTGATTTTAAGAGGTAATTGATGATTTGAGTGGGAAGAATGGGGAGTGTAGAGGAGATTTAGGGAGAGAAATGTGAGAAGAATGGAAGAAAATGGAGGAGAACAAAAATTGTAATGCGATTTAAGAATTTGAATTCACGTTGAACCGGATGTCTGGGTAGCGTCAGGTTCGCTACCCGAACGTTCAGATTAACAAAGCTTTCTTGCCTATGTCAAATCGGACATGGTGTCCGATCGATCCATCTGATTCGTCCGGATGTTTTTAAAAAAAATACAAAATACATAATCTCACATATATAAATAAAGCATGTATGAACACATAGTATAAGTACAACTTAGTTAAGTACTTCGGATTCATCAATGATACTCAAGCTTCATCAAATATACGAGAATCGATCAAGTACAAGAGGTTTAGTGAAGATATTGGCCAATTGATTTTTCGTGTTCACAAATTCTAACACGATATCTCCTTTTTGCGTGTGATCTCTTAGGAAATGATATCCAATTTCAATGTATTACGTTCAAGAGTGCAAGATGGGATTTTTTAGACAAATTTATCGCACTAGTGTTATCACACATGATGGGTATATGATCAAATGACATGTCATAATCACTAAGAGTTTGTTTCATCCATAACACTTGGACATGACAACTAGCAGCGGAGATATATTCGGCTTCGACAATTGATAATGCTACGAAATTTTGTTTCCTACTAAACCATGACACAAGTGAAAAGTCTAGAAAATGACAAGTTTAGCTAGTGCTTTTACGATCAATTGTGCAATTGGTCCAATCGGCATCTGAATAGCTAAGAACATCACTATGAGCGCTATTTGGATACCAGAGCCCTAAGGTTCTAGTGCCATTAAGATATCTAAAAGTCCATTTTACGACACTAAGATAAAATTATTTAAGATTTGATTGAAATCTAGCACATAAACATATATTGAACATAATATCGAGTGCGGTTAAGTAGAAAAGAGATCCAATCATACCTCGATATTTTGTGACATCAACGGAAGTACCTTGATCATCTTTATCAAATTTTACACATAAACTCATGTGAATGTTCATAGGCTTCAAGTCATCCATTTCGCATCTTTTGAGTATATCCAATATATACTTATTTTGATTGATGAATATACCATCTCTAGTTTTCTTAATTTGGAGATCAAGGAAGAATCTGAGTTCTCCTATCATACTCATTTCAAATTTCATACTCATGCATTTTGAGAATTCATCACAAAGATGGATATTAGTTGTACCAAATATAATATTATCAGCATAAATTTGAACAATAATCATATCATTCTTTTGAGTTTTGACAAAAATGATAGTATCCGCTTTACCTATTGAAAAATCATTTGAAAGTAGAAATTTACTCAATCTTTCATACCAAATTCTAGGAGCTTGTTTTAGACCGTAAAGAGCTTTTCTAAGTTTGAAAACATAGTTCAGATACTTGTGATCTTTAAAACGAGGTGATAGCTCGACAAAAAATTCTTCTAGAATAAAACCATTTAGAAATACACTTTTGACATTCATTTGATAAAGAGTAAATCCCTTAAAAGTAAATACAAGAAGCATGCAGATGGATTCTAATTTAGAAACTGGTGCAAATGTTTCCTCAAAATCAATATCTTCTTTTTAATTGTAACCTTGGACAACTAAGCTAGCATTGTTACACACAATAATCCCATTTTCATCTTGTTTATTTCTAAAGACCCATTTTGTACCGATGACAGTTTGATCATTTGATCTAACAACTAAATCTCAAACATGATTCTTTTCAAATTGATTTAGTTTCTTTTGCATAGCTAGGATATTAACCAAACTCGGCTTCTTTGAAATTTTTTGGTTCAATTTGTGAGTGAAAATACAACTATTTAGGTGATTCCTAGTAGAAGCTCTAGTAGTAGTACATTTGGATGGATCATCTACCACCATTCTTTTGGTAGAGTGGGATCATTTGACGTTTCGATAGGTTCTACTCACTTTGTTGAATGTTTGCTTCTCCATTGTGTTCTTCTTTTGGATCATTCTTGCTTCGGTCTTGATTATTCATTTGTTCGAAAGGGGTTTCCAATCCTACATCATTAGTAACACCTTTCTTATGATCAAGATGAGGATTGGTTTCATCATAATTAACATGCATAGATTCTTCAACGACTAGATTTCTTTTGTTGAAAACTCTAAGTTTTGTCGATGAGTAACCTAGAAAGATTCCAAAATCGAATTTTGAATTAGCCGATATTTAAAATTTTATTTTTCCAAATCTCATATGGGGTTTATTTTTCTTTCGACTAACTAAAATTCTATTTAAAATATAACAAGCGATGTTGATGGCTTCGACCAAAAAGTATTTTGGCATGCTATTTTCATTTAGTATGGTCCTAGTCTTTTTTGTAATGTACGATTCTTCCTTTCTACTACACCATTTTGTTGAGGAGTTCTAGGAGCCGAGAAGTTATGTTCATATCCATTTTCATTGTAAAAATTATCAAAAGAAATATTATCATATTCTCCACCATAATCACTTCTAATAGTTGTAATAGAGTATCATTTTTCATTTTGAACCTTTTTGTAAAAGTGTTTGAACCCAAGTGAATCTAGAAAAGTTGTCGACGATGACGAAGACATTATGTTTTCCACCCAAACTAGCGGTTTTAGAAGGTCCAAAAAGATCTATTTAGAGTAGTTGAAGTAATTTTGTAGTCGAAGAATATATAGTTTAGGTACAAAGGAACTTTTTGCTTGTTTACCAAATTGACAAGTATCACAAATTTTATCTTTATCAAACTTTAAATTTGGTTTTTGGAAATTTTTGAAAGAAGATCCATGCTCACATAGCCTAATATCCTAAACCACAACCAAATATCCCCTTTTAAACTCGATAAATATTTTTCATCACTTTCAAATTCCATATTTATAATATATACATCTTTGCTACGGCTCCCCTATAAATATTATCTCTTTCGATGTAGCGTCTTTAATAAGGTATTTAGAAGAATCAAATTTAATGAGATAACCTTTATCACATAATTGACTAATACTACCAATAACACGTTTTTAATAGAAAGAGAAGAATGATTATTAATGTTTCCGATTCGACTAATTTTCCTTTTGCATGATCTCCGAATGTGACATGACCACCATCCTTTACTTTGAAATTTTATAGTAACATTCTATCCCCAATCATGTGTCTTGAGCATCTGCTATCCAATAACCATTTGATATTTATCTTCTTTGGTTTCTCATCTTCGATTGCCATGAAGCACATGTTGGCATTGACTATCATTTCCATCACGATCATAATCGTCGTTTTCATCACATGTTGCTTGACGTATCTTTTTCTTGATATTTCTCTTCTTGCTTGGACAATCAGTTCTCTTGTGGCCTGGTTTATCACAATTATAGCAAATGATTTTCTTGCTCATTTCTTCACCATTTCTTCTTTCTTTTGGAATTTTCGATTATTTCGAAAACCTCTCCATTTTTTGACAAGTAATAGATGATCGAGCTCTTCATCACTCATATTTTCACTTGTAGATCCTTCCTCAATTTTCGATTTAAAAGTAATTTGGTGCTTAGGAGGCTCCTTTGAATCCTCTTTGTTTTTCCTCGTTTTCTCCTTAATCTCGGCATTGTTGAGCTCATATGTCATCAATGTGCCATTAAGTTTTTCCAAAAGATATGAGTTGATATATTTGGTATTTTCTATCAGCATCCTTAATGAGCTACATTCCTCCAATAGTGACCTGAGCATTTTACTTACAAGTGCACCGTTAATAAATTTTTGATCAAACCCTTTGAGGCCATTAACAATATCGGTGAAGCGAGTAATCATGTTAATAATGAGTTCATTTTGTTTTATTAAGAAGTTTTCAAATTCTTCAACCAAGAGATTAATTTTAGTTTTCTTTACTTTACTAGTGCCAACATGAGTAACTTCTAATGCATGTCTAATGTTATATGCGGAATCACACGTGCTAAGACGATTACATTCATTTTTATCTAAGGTGCAATAAAGTAGATTTTTGGTTTTAGTATTGAAGGATAATTTTCTTTTATCATCTTCATCATGTTCCTCTCTAGATTTTGGAATGGTTTGATCAGGTTGGCCATCAATTTTAATAGTCTTGGTAGACACATAAGGAGCATATTCAATAATTTCCCATATATTATAATCTATTGATTGAATGTATATCATCATCCTAACTTATAATGCGTGCCATCAAAGAAAAGATAACAGTTAGTAGAACGCCCTTCAAGATTTTGAAGATTGTAGTTAGCCATTGCTCAAAATTGTGGAATCTTAATTTTAAAAATGAGTACCTCGCTCTGATATCAATTGATAGCCCAATAATGGCTAACAAAGAGACTAAAAAGATAAAATCAAGCAAGTTAAGGCTAAAAAGATAAAATCAAATAATAAGCACAAATGTAAATGTGATAAGTAAAAGAGAGAGATGATGCAAGCGATATAATTGTGGAGGTTCGATCCAAAGTAATGAACTACTTCCTCTGTTATCAAGTTTTTCGGCACGACCATTTTACTATATTGATTGACTTGTGATGCAATCCAACCCTTTACAATGCTTCTGGTGACTTACAAATAAGAAGCACCGATTCTTATACAATGTTGAGCTTTACGGGATCTCAACACGACCCACAAATTTAAATGAAAGTTGATTTTACAGTCTGAAATTTCTCTCTTAATAAATGATATGATCAAATCAAGTACCAAAAGAAAAATATGATAACACTTTAATTTATAGCAATGAATGAAGCTCAATTGTTAAGTAAGAAAAACTTTGATGAGTAGAATAATTTTTAAAAGTTAATTCAATAAAAAAAAATTCAAAGTAAATTATTTTATAAAGATAATCAATATAACTTTGCTCAAAAATATCTTACATAAATAAGTGAAATTGTACTTATACTAATAAAAAATGTCAAATTTTCTGACCAAATTGGACGACCCAATCGGACATCCGCTTCCTAAACCGGACAACCAAACTAGCCATTGTATGTCGAACTTAAAATGGTTAAAAATTTGACCGTTGGACGAACCAGATGTCTGTTTGGACAAATTTTTTTCGCAGATTTTTTTCTTGATTTATTTTGAAAAATGTAGGTTTTGAAAGACATTTTCACTTAGTTTTTCAAGATAAGTGATACTTTAAAAAATGTTAAAAATCAAGTGAAAACTTTTATCTTTTTGAAAAATATTTTTTATGCACACGTTTTTATGCATAAAAATTCAACATTTGAGCATATAGTAATTCATCGCTAAGAATTAAAGTATTTTATCTTTACATATGAATCCAAATCATCTAAGTCTAATATGTTCAATGAATACTTGATTCGACGTGAATTCTTAATTTATTCTTATCTTTGATTGATTTGATGTGAACGCTCGGCTTCCATCTCGATTTTCTGTGATAAAAAATTTTCAGTTTTTTGGCAGCAATTATTATTATTTTCAATTGATCAATTTGGCCACAATATCTATAAAGACTTGAATTTAATTGTTAGAGATAAAATAATTTGTTTGTNGAGCCAAAGGGCCTTTCGGGACACAAAATTCATGTCAAGAAAAGAGAAGCACAAAAGGAGTGAATATCTAGATAATCAATAAAAAAAAGTTGGGGTTTCAAGGTCTTTTCAAGAAGGAAGATTCTTTGTGCAAGATATTCATCTTTTTTTCATTTTTCCTTCAAATCCGATGGTGTACTTTAATTCATTCTTGTTTTATTTTTGCTATCATGATGTGTAATTAAGAAATTAATTATGATGAATAATTATAATCTAGTTTTGAATCTTAGTTTTAATTAAAAACTTTTAAATCTTAAATTGATGTTGTTAATTGTTTTTACTTCTATTCTTAATACTTTGAATTAATTGCCATTAATTCATTGATTTTTTAACAATAATTATGTTTAGAAGTGAATTATTTGTTTATACCACAGAAAATCTTACAATTTGGATAAATGATAGAGATACACTTTATGGTATCGAGGTCATTACATGAATTCTTTGATGATTGAATGCTCTTGATTAAGGCTTATTTGAATTCACATAAAGATATAGTGGGTTTACATAATTGGGTAAGATTGGTTTGAACTCAAGATTGATAAATTAATTAATTTTAAAATTTTAACTGGGTGCACATAATTAATTGTTATGAAAATTGATGGTTAAGATTAAAACGATATCTATGGCGAACTTGTGACTCATAACACTTAAACCATAAAAAAAAATTCACTTTTGTTGTTTTCATATATAGATTTAGAATAAAAATCACAAAAAGAAATACATTTATTTGTTTTCAATAGAATTGAAGTTACAATAGTTAAACCAATTGTTACATAATAGTTCTTGTAGAAATGACAATTTAGACTCTTAAATCCATTTTATTACTTGTTACGATCCATAGAATTGCGAGATATAAAATCAACAATAGTAAACTATATATCTTCTTCTAGGTATTGATTCCAAAACAAATTCCAGTTAGTTCACCGTTGAAGGGAATAGAGTGACGTGTATAATTTGGCAGTCTAAATTTTGATTCTCGTTTAAGATAAATTTAATGAAGTTAATTTATTAGTTAGCCAAAAGTAGTAAAGCGTATAAAGATTTGGAGTAACATCTTAAAATGTGAATATTGTTAATAACATTAATTTAAGCCCAACATGTTGTGTATTTATTTATCGTTATTCAATGAAAATTATTTGATGTGAATTTACAATTGATAGAGCAGTCTGTTCGACTTAGCATATCGATTTAAATAAGGTCTATAGGGGATGAAAATCAACAAATGTAATATCAACCATCATTAGTGGCAGTTAGTTTAATTCAATTCTCAATGCTTTCCAATTCGAGCAACAAGACAAAGGAGACTTTGCTTGCCATTCAAAACATTGTGAAGAGTAATTAGTTTTGGAAAAAAGCATCCACTTCAATTCCACTTTTATCATTCAATTCGTAAAGCTCCAACCACACGGATGATCATCAAGAGAGCATTCAGTATCACCCTAAAAGTTAAATCTTTAACNTTTTGACATTACACCTACAAAGAACAAAAATATTAAACTCACATTGGTATCGAGCATCATTAATTGTCTATACAACATGTTCTAGAAGAATTATTAGAAGTGTAAGGAATCCTCGAGCTCGATCAATATTTAATATTAGATACAACGACTAGGCCTAAAGACACAATAAGCAAGACAACCCTAGGTTCAAAGACACCTATCTCGTCAGTTTACTTAGAGTTGACCAATGATTAAACTCTTACAAATGTGGATGATACTATTTAAATGGTGTACATGTGGTCCTATCTAATGGTTTAATATTTCATACTAAGTGGTTTAATAATGAATCCTACTTACATATATATTTCAATAATATACACATGGTCTTATCTAATAGTTTAAAATTTTAGATCAAATGATTTAACAAGAACGGCATCTCATTCAAAAGCATAAAGATTTTTATAGATATTTCAGATGGGTTGGTTTATTGGTATCCCAATAGGCATAAGCTTAGATTTAAAAAAAAAAAAAAACATTAATATGACATATACTTAAGTGAAACGTGGTGGAGACATGTTCTTTCACTTGTTAGATGAAATAATGGAACACTAAAGTCCCACCCGTACCTCACCCGAACGGATTAAGATGAATTATCTCATGTGTTTAAATCCTAGCTACAATCCCATTAATTAAGAACATATTTTGATTCAAATTCCTCAAGCAATCGTAAATAGGAAGGGTCCTCAATCGATGGTCCATTAAGAATCTTTCAAATGGCTCATAAAATTATGGTAATTATACGATGTCAAATGGTATGAAGACGTGCAGATGCCAAGTGTAGCAAAATCTCGTAAAAGAAAGCTCAGATACTGGAAAAAATAATAAAGTAGTCGACAAGAAAACAAAGTTGATTTAGAAAGAAACAAATCTTTTGACAAACTAAGATTGTATCTAGAATCAAAGAAGCATGTTTGTCTCTCAAATATAAGCAATCTAGTCAATTTGAACGTGTTGTACTTGATATGACATTGTGCATCCCCCACAAATCACAAAATTAATTTAGTCCTACTGATATTACCACTTGAAAGGTTTTTCTCTTTTGTTTTTATAATTATATGATGTCTTTTGTGCTTTATTCCTCCATGTCTTTATAGCCTATATGTGTCCATTATAGCTGTCTTGGCCATGGTGAAAGGGATTGGGTTTTCGAAGAATGATTATTCTCGTGAATAAGTGAAGCGTATTTGTTTAACAAGTATACAAATGAACTTATCAATAAGAATACACATCGATAAGTAGTGGAAAAACCAACTCAAGATGATTTAAGGGAAAGACTACTTTGTAGAATTATTAGGACTACCCGTTCAGATACATGTTATAAGAGAGAGGCAAATACCAAAGCTAACATAATATGTCATAGTGAGTTTAAATTTTTCCTAGGATGGACTAGTAAATTAAATAGAGTAAAGAGAAAGTACTTATTAGTCAACCTTAAATTTAATTTAAAGAAAACTTAATTTGTTATTGCTGTATTTAAATTATTAAAACTAAAAAACCAACTTATAAGAGGGTAATATCTAAAGTCCCGCAAAAAAAAAAAAAAAAAAAAATTGAAATATCATTAACTATCCATTTTAATTCACCAGTCAATGAATGAGCTATGATTGCATATGTAATATTTCAAGTTGGAGCGGAGGCAACAGAGACGAAGGTGAGAGTTGGGGTAGGAGTAGGGCACCCTAGTTA
>CAIGRB010005860.1:8409-40915 GCA_903798255.1 Fraxinus quadrangulata | reverse complement strand
ATTCGAACTCCCCATCCTGGGGTTCCAAGCCTAGCAATGCCCATCGTTTGCCAACTTATTCTTGCTTGGATCTATAGTAGTCAATGAAGAATCTAAGGTCAAGACTTCTCCTAGTGGTAGGCTTTTAACCCGACTCCCTATGTCCTTCTATTTTGACCCTGCCGATGATTGGTCTAAATATCGATCTTCCTAATATTTTCCTAGTTACGTAGTTGTAGAAGTAATTTTTCTTTTTTCTATTTTTTCTTGTTGGAATCCTTTTTTTTTTAATTAATTAATTGTCCACTAAAAATAAGAGTTGTAGTGCGTATTCGATGAAAGAAAGTGAAGAAAGAATAAAATAATTGAAATTCATAATTGTGATGCATTGTTATTTTGGATCTAGATAACCATTTCGTAGGTTTCTATTTGAGCTACATTACTTAACTATTGATGTCATGTATTTTTACGGTATAACATAATTACAGACCATTCATTTGAAAAATATGAACCACTCTTTGATCAGTCAATTAAACAAGCATTGTTTGTTTTAATTTTTTGGGAACACACTAGCCATATATACTTAATAAATAGAAGATTAATATTAATCACATTCAAAACACGATTATTAAAAGCCAAATTCCACTTCGTGGATGCTGTTGCGTTCATGGTAGCAGACAAGGAGAGGGACGGATTTTGGACAAAGGAACAAAGATGAATCATAATATGTGACTGGTGGCTCCGCCACATTATTTTAACATACTAGAAAATTACCTAATAATAAACAAATATAAATTATATTAATCATACAGGGTGTTAGTTAAAACATTGCCAACTTAATCAAATTTTTAAATAATATTTTAATTTGATATTTTCTCACTTCCTTCCCTCTATTGTTTCAGCTGTACCCACTCCTCTAAAGTCAAACTGTTAATAAAACACAGTTTCCTCCCAAGTTTTTTTATGCCATTTTGTCGCCTGGCAATTCCTCTTCCTCAAGCAAATCATAGAAGAAACTTGTAAGTTCAATCTTTTCTGAAAATAAAGCTATTTTCCTTGATTCCCATAAAAAGAAACAAAAAATCCCGATCATGATTCAACGACCCTGATGAGGAAACTTTCCGGCTTGATAACAGGATGATGGAAGTGTTGAATAACGATGTAATTACAAGACTGGCAACCTCTTGTATAATTTGCCTATTCCTGTCAATTCAATCTACTTGTACAGAAGGTATGATCTTACTCTACTGGTTATTGGGGTTTTGTCTATTGAATGAAATTTATTGCTTTTAAAGGAGAGAGCTATATAAACTTCAATACAAGATATCATCATAATAGATACACAAATAATGTTCCTTATGTTAAGTGAATCCTGTCATATTAATAAGATGAAATAACACAATCCAATATCTTGCAGTAGGTTTCTAGTTTATTGAATTCTGGATTAGTACAAGTGCTGGATAGAACTAAATATATTTGTATAACCTGTGTAGCCAAATCAACAAGGTAGATACTTGATGCCAGACAACTGGGGCGGGTTGGGGTGGGGGTAGGGGGCCGATTGGGTAGTGGATGGAGGAAGCCTTAAAAGGGCAGATCTTGAAAACACCATCACATACGGATAAGCTCAAAATTTTGGCTAGTACTACATCTGAAGTAATTAACAGATTCCAAGAGTAAAATAATAGTGATATTAAATTACACATCATAAAAGACTGACTATGCAAGGACGTAAATCAGGTAAAAGCAGGCACTTCAAATTCGTGTATAGTCATCATAATAAGAATAGGAATCATTTTGAAGCATGAATAGCTTATATATGACTTATCCTCACCCTTGTCTGTTCAGTGGGTGTAATTACCAATGTGAAGCACGAGCTACTGGAGCTCAATCGAGATAGTGAAGTGTTGAAAACTTGGTCAGGAGATCCGTGTCTCCCTCTTCCATGGCATGGTTTGTCTTGTGGGCATCTTAACAGCTCCTCAGTCATAACTAAACTGTGAGTCTCTTTTCTCTTCATCAGAGTCTAAACAACTACTACATACTCATTTATTATCATTATCGTCGATTATCTATGAAGCATTGTGTTTGTTAACACCTTGTTCATAACATGATCTGTTCATTGACCTTCTGTTCCAGGGATCTATCCTTCGAAAGCCTTACAGGGCCACTCCCTCCCAGTATCACTAAACTGATTCACTTGAAGGAATTGTATGACTACGTTCTCTTAAAATGAGTTATTGTTTTGTTCAGTGATTTTGTTTGTTTCTCACTGAACATACGGTCAAATGCAGGAACTTGAGCAATAATAGGTTCACTGGTAGCATTCCTGAGTTTCCAGCTTCCTCAGCGTTGACATCAGTGTAATGACTTCTAGAATCAATTTTAGCACTATATCTTTATTTCCCTTTCCTAGCGACAGCAATTTTCAAGAACTCAAGGTTAGAGCTCAAAGTGTCTTCACTTTTTACCAAAAAACTAGAACCTTTTGTTCTGTCTCTCAGTTTAGAATTCCAAATGAGTCAACCTCCATAAATCACAAAAGTATCGCTTAATATACGCCACAATCACTATAATTTCTTTCACAAAATTTCACCTGCTGGGTGACCAAGTAAACTCAGACACACTTACGTAATGATCAACTACTATATTATTTTCTCATGGGGTGGGGGTAAGTGTGCACACCGAATTGTCTCACTAAATCCTGGAAAATGATTTCTTAACTCTACAATCTTGCTTCCTGCACAATCTTTCAAACTATTGAGAGTTTTAAGTAATTGCATTCAACATATGTTTTATATCACACATTAAGCTAATACAACCAACCTTCAAGTGCAACTGTCTTAAACCATTAACCATATTGATCATAAGACCAATCATAGTCTTCCAATTCTATATGGCATTAAACTGCTGACACGGTGATTATGAGATACAAGGCAATAGAACATAGTCAAAATACAATTGTTTCACATGATACTTGAGAAATATGATGCTCACACATTAGAGCGCATGCACATCAAGATCGAGCTTTCGGCCACTCACATACGGACCATGATCATATACTAGGGAACGTATTGACCTAAAAGCACATGGAATGAGGTAATTAAGAAGCAATAAACCTTTGTGATTTAACTTTGGAGATGGCCCTTGCTAGAGCAAAGGGGAAAAGGAGGATTCATGAAGCCAACACCCCACAAGTACGGGATAAGGATTTGTAGAGCTGAATTGAGTTGGATGTTAAGACAACAAAGCATAAGCACGGTATCATAAAAGATGCTTTCCAGGAACATCAGCTAACTTGAATTTAACGAACCCAATAAAATATTTGGCATTTCACTATAGTTCACCAGATAACCCTTTTATTTGTTTGTAAAATTTTTACAGGGATCTGAGCCACAATGATCTTACGGGAAATATCACAGAACCTCTAACCTCGCTGCCGTATTTGACAACGTTGTAAGTTTATGAACAAATTCATTTTGATATGTATAGACTACAATTTCAATGTGAATTGATTTTTGCTTAGGCTAATTATTAGGCGGAGATGTACCTAACTCAGTATACGTTTTCCTCTTCATCCAGATATTATGGCTGCAATCCCAGTTCCAGCCAAAATCTTCCTTACAGCCTAAACAGATCGAATCTTACTACAGAGTATGAAGTTTATCTTAAGAATGCAAGGATAAATTTGTATCGAGAAAAATGTTTTCATGTCTGTGTTTGTGTGTGTGTATTAGTGAGTGAGAGAGGGGGAGAGAGAGACTGACTCCTTTTCCTTCGATTTTCTGCTTTCATATCTTAGCAACGGGAAATGCTCTGCTCATGGATATTCCCATTCAAGGAAAAGAATTTGGATAGGCATAGCTGCAGGTGGATCTCTCTTAGTTATCATAGTATTTGGAATCTCTTTGGCTTGCCTATACAAACACAAAAGGATGGCTCTGCAAAAAATTGATGTAAAAGGACACCCGATGTCAAAGAGTAAGTACATTAAACTCTTTTGATATACTTCGAAGAGACCAAGATTGAAAAAGAAGCTACCCAAAGCCAATATTGACCTTTCTTCTGTCAGTTGATGACACTAACGAGAAACTTATATTTCCCAACATATTATGTTTGTAGTTACTAGGCTAGCTAATGTATCCTTGGCTATTTTTTGACAAATTAGCAGATTGAATGTTATATTGTCATAGACTCGTAGTCATGCACCTGCTACTTATTGGTACATCAGTGTTAAAGAAACAGTCATAAGCAGTCTTAACAGGAATACAAAAATCCAACTAGCAAAACAAGCAAAACATAGTTGCAGTAATACACACGAGAAAGAATAAGAGCATAATTTGAAACAATTTTGCTGGTTATTCATCCACGTTCTCTTTTACTTTCCCGTTTACTATTCAATATTAGTAATCAAATTAATTTGAATCTTCGAATAACAGTGCCCGTGACATCACCTTTTCAAATGCAAGTGCAGTTTATGCAGTTACAAGCATGGATAATATTGTAGCAAAGTCCATATATATCCAGAGCTTTACGTTGCAGTACGTAGAAATTGCTACAGAAAAGTACAAGACATTGATAGGTGAAGGTGGGTTCGGATCAGTTTACCGTGGTACTCTACCTGATGGTCAAGAAGTGGCTGTGAAGGTCGGATCAGAGACATCAACCCAGGGAACTCGTGAATTTGACAATGAGGTGAATCCAGTGTAATTTAACTACTTACCCTGAGAAGACTATAGTTTGCACAACCAACTAGAGCGTGCAACTGTTTTCTGGATTTATGTATATTTTCTCCCAACTGTATGTAATTGCAATAGGGGGTTGATCCTTGGTGCCTGATAAAGAAAAGATTTTAATTTTGCTACTTCTACCATTTTCTTTATCTATTGCTATCCAGTGCATTAACTAAAGTGATTTTATAACATTTCTACTACCTTCATACTTTCACAGTAGGATTTTCAGTTTTCCCTTTTTCCTATAACTAATAAGTACTAAATCAACTATGCATCCGGATCTTGTCTCCTTCATAAGAGGCTAACCAAAAATTGTTGTCAACCAATTCTGTAGTTAAATTTGCTCTCTGCAATTCGACATGAAAACTTGGTCCCACTTCTTGGCTACTGCTGCGAGAATGAACAACAAATTCTTGTCTATCCATTTATGTCTAATGGCTCCCTACAGGATCGCCTATACGGTAATAATTATTTATATTTAGAACTCTTTCAAACTAGGCCTTTAGAATTAGCATTCATTTCTTGACTCTAAATTAATTTGCAGGAGCAGCAGCAAAGCGGAAGATTTTAGATTGGCCAACCAGACTTTCAATAGCTTTAGGTGCTGCACGAGGCAAGTATCAGAATATGTATATTTTCAATTATCTCCCTTCTTGTGAGCAAGAAGCAACAAAATTTCAAGCAAATAATTAATATTCTGTGCATTTCAGAGTACCAGCTTTGGGACTCAAAAGCTTTCATACAATGATAAAATGACAGAAGTAACTTTAGGATATCATATGTCTCTCCTAGAGATTTAGAATCTTTTGCACACCAAATATTTTTCTAGGGAAATCATAGTTCTTCCAGAGCAAAGAAACATGGTTAATATCAAAATAAAATATAACTGTATCCAACCTTGTTATAGACAAAAATATCCTTAACTCTTAAAAGGTAATAGATAATTAAAATTAGCTCAATAGTATAAAAAGGAAGCATAAAATTCAGTCCAAACTTATGTAATTCCTCCAAAAAGTGCCATATGTAACACCACTTGCATCTTGTGCTATATTTTTTCACCTGTATAATTTCCAATTGCTCAATTTTCTTTTCCCTCGTTTTTTCTCCTTTCTTAACATTGAATGTGTATTAAAATGACTGAAGAGTATCATATCATTCAGGTTTGACATATCTTCACACCTTCTCTGAGCGCTGCGTCATACATAGAGATGTGAAATCGAGTAACATACTCCTGGATTATAGTATGTCCGCAAAGGTTGCGGACTTTGGATTTTCTAAATATGCACCTCAAGAAGGGGACAGTGGCACTTCTTTAGAAGTAAGGGGTACTGCTGGATACTTGGATCCAGAGTAAGTATGCGCCTCCTTGCACTAAATCTGAATCCTTCAGCAGAACAAGAAAAGGAAGGGAATTCTGATTTAAATTTCATTTAAGCAGAACTGGATAGACAAGGAACTTTAGCTTTGGCAGTGAAATCTGAAAAATGCTACCATTCAAATTTGAATTGATGCTTCATGAATTTCAGTTCCACATATGTCGTCAGTCATAACATTTTAAGGTTTAATTATTCAATAACACAGAACTTGCTTTAAACATGCCATATGAGGAATTATCCACTTATTCTACATAAATACCTCAGTATGAAGACAGGGTGTGTGCATTCATATCGTGTGGATATTTGCAGAAGAATCCTAGAACATCTCCAACAGCCCAAATTGGTTTCAAGAATTATGCATGCAGCACGACTTCTGATTTTTTAAAGTTTGTTTCTTTCAGGTACTACTCCACGCAACATTTATCCACAAAAAGTGATGTCTTTAGCTTTGGGGTTGTTTTACTGGAAATCGTAAGTGGTCGAGAGCCTCTCAACATAAAAAGACCACAAAATGAGTGGAGCTTAGTCGAATGGGTAAGCTCCAATGTCTGAGCATTCTACCTATAAAAATATATTGCATGCCTGCACCTTTTTGCTGTTATTGCTTCTTTAATGAGTGCTGACAATATCAGCAATATGATTTTGAGACTATTCATCAAGGACACTTGCATTGATTAGATCAAAGTACCTGGTCCTAGAGACACATGTTAATTATTTAAATCATTTATCACAAATGATTAAAAGAATGTTTGAAAAGTGTTTATAAACCATTTAAATTATAAATAAATAGAGATAATTGGTGGATTAGTGAGTAGTACTTGGGGATTCCTCGAAATGTGTGGAGAAAAAGTGGCTTAAGTGTTAATTTATAAGCCAAACATAAGCTAAGTCTCTTGAACAAAAAAGGATGAAGTCAACCAAATGAAAATGTCAAATGCTCAAAAGATATCAGTTTATGTATCAATATTAATCATTATGGATTGCTCATTGCACATTGCACCCTAAAGTCTTAAAATTTTGCACAATGCACCCACACATACCTGCTTTTCTAACAAAAGAACTTACATCCCTATTCGGAGAGCAAGTCAAAAAGAACTGCATTTGAATGGAGGCATATACAATGTTCTGATTTGACAGAACAAACACTTAATGAGCAACAATTGAAACAAGTAGATGTGCAAGAAACTCCCAAAAATCTAATAGGCTGATAAGGATGGTGTATCTGGAGGATTACTTTGTTCAGTCACTAGCAGAAAAAAATAAATATTATCTTGCTTGTAATGAAGAAATTTGAACACAAAACATATAAATTTGTCCTTAACTAGATCTTTGCTAGGTCAATCATGACCTCAATGAAGACTTATCAACAGTACTTTTAGGTAAATTTTGGAGCAAAAGAGCTTAATGTTGACATTTCTTACTCCTCTTTCTCTCAATTAAGTCATTGTATATTTATTAAAATTATTCATGTTTGACCATACAAGCAACTTTTCTTGAATATAGGCCAAGCCCCATATAAGGAACTCAAGAATCGAAGAAATTGTGGACCCTAACATAAAGGGAGGATACCATGCTGAAGCAATGTGGAGAGTGGTGGAGGTAGCTCTGGCATGTATTGAGCCTTACTCAGCTTATCGCCCATGCATGGCTGACATTGTTCGTGAACTCGAGGATGCTTTTATCATAGAAAACAATGCATCAGAATACATGAAATCCATAGAGAGTTTCGGAGGGTCCCGTCGCTACTCTATGGAGAGGCCTATTGTCATACCACAAACTCAAGTTTCAACTGAACCATCGGCTATTGTTATGCAACCACCACCTCCTCAACCAAGATAGTTAATTGGGTGGAGAATGTCAGAGATTGTGAGAGATAATCAGATTAAGAGATTATGCAACTCAATACCCCCAAGAATTTCTGTAGGCCATTGATCTAACACTTATGATCAATACACTCTTTCTCTGTTTTGCTATTACTAGTACCATGTACAGACTTAAGACATGTTGGTTAAAGCAGGTTCAGCTTCTATTCTTTGCAATCAACCAATGGTCTTTTGGATTCACAAGCAAATACATAAGCAGCAGAATAAACATCCAATCAACCATGAAATTCATGTGAGAAACACTTGGAATTGGCATTGAATTGGTACCCATTTATGGGCGACGATTCAACTTAAGCCCCTACTTAATCCCAAAGACAAAATGTAAGATCACCCTCTAATGTAAGGATCAATTCCATAAATTGTTTTCGTCACTCAATTTGCTTCAGTAATTTTAAAACAACTGTATGAATTCTTACACATTGACATTAAGTTCTTTAATGAAAAGCTGATACTACTGTTACCATTATAAGAATATCATATGATATGTGTGCCATTATAACCATTAATACGAAAACAGATGTCTAGTTGCCATTTTTTCCCAACAAAGAATACAAATGGTGCCAATCAAAATCTTCATGTCTTTTCTTCCCAAAATACGAAATGATTATGGTGCACCATCTTGATCTAATCGACACATTGTAATTACCAGGAGTGTATAGCACTTTGTCTCTGTACCCACCTTATAGTATTGTGTGACCATGGGTGGAGCTAGGACTCAGAAACAATAAAATATTATATTGATATTAAAAACGTTACAATGTTATACAATTACGACTATACTTTATACATACGCATTTCTCTAAAATATAAATTTTCTTTTTGGCGTTCAAAAAGCTAAAGGGTAAATATTATCTAGACAGAAACACAAATAAACAATTTATATCATTTTACTTTCTACTAATTCAAAGTTATCCATCCAAGTCGTAATGATTTTTTTGACTTAAAAAAATTTATATGCTTGTAACCAAAAATCACAGCTAAAATGAAAATTCTTACAAATACTAAGTACATATTTATGTGTGTGTGTTATACACTAATATGCAACTGATTAGTGCAAGAAATGGAAAATAACAAAAAGGAATCCGGTTGGGGTATGTGTGTCTCTCTCCCTATATATATATGAAAATTATAGTTATATATATAGAGAGAAATTATTTACTAAGTACACGTGCTTAGCTTATGTTAAGCATGGATGATATGGCACATCGATTAATTGGTGTATAACAAATTTAATTCAAATTTTGAGATCCAGCTTAAACTTATCAATCAATGAATAGATGTGTCATGTTAGTGGTACTTAGTAGACCATTTCTCTCTTTATATATATAACATCCTCCAGTAACATTTGATTTTCGACAATCAACCTAATTATTTCTTAATAAATAATAATTACAGCTTTTCCGCACAATTGCTTTTATTAAGTAAAAAACATTTTCAGTGAAAAAGAGGTTCTCAAATTCCAATTTCCTCCACTGTGCCCCTCCACCAGTGTGTGTGACTGTGATAAATTGCAGCAATAAGGCGTTTGAATATTCTAAATTTCTGTGAGTGGGAACAAATTGAGCTAGGAAAATGTTGACGATAAACAAATCTCTTTAGACAAATGGGCATTGCGTTGGACAAAAAATCAAATAAAGAAAGTATCAGTGAGAAGTGGGAAAGAACTGAGAACCCTATGAAAGTAGTGAAACATAGCAGAGACAATATGCTGAAATAGATGTCGCGAAAACCAGCTATATTTATCACAGTTGTTGAGATTATCATGATATCAGCTCAAATTAAACCTATGGATAACATAGCGTTTCCCCAATACACTTCTTGATAAGGTCGTAACACAAAAAGAGAAATAGGGAAGAAGATGAGGAGAGTGGAGGAAGAATAAGAAGAATCTAGGGAAGAAGATATCAATATTCAATCGTCAAGAATAGAATACATCAATGAAATCCTAGGTTCCTTTATAAGGCATAGGGTAAAAAAGCTAAAATCAAATGTATTTCTAATAAATTTATCAAATATTAAAATTAATCTAAACAAACATAATTTCTATCAACTCTAATTTAAAATCCTATCAAACTCATATCTTTAAGCATAGCCAGATATATAAGCAGTGATTTCAAATTCAGAGGTTGATTGTACTCTGGCAAATTCATGTAAGGTGAAGTTTGGGGGTTTTTTTTTTTTTTTTTGGTGATAGTGGAAAAGTTGAAAGATAAGTCACCCTTATTGCCACTTTACAGAATGGTACATTAGATTTTCAACTCATACGACTCCATGTTCAATTCTTTCGAATTCATTGGATCATTTTCCAGCTTACTTATCTTACAGTTTAGCGGCTTTATCTATCTATGGTTTCATTGCTTGTTGTTTTGTTTGATTCAATAATACCACTTATCCTAGCGAGTTTTTGAAATAGAGATAAAGGAAGGCTTTTGTAATAAATGAAAATATAAGATTTGATGACAAAAATGATGTTGAAAGTGATCGAATGTGAAAGGATTGCAAGATTTGGCTATAAAGCTCGCTCAAGTGAGCAAAGCCAAGAAGAACCCTTTTAGTTCGACACTGCTTGCTCGAACGAGCTACTTTATTCGCACAATTGAGCAAGAAAAAGAGCGGGGCTTTTCTATAAAAGTTGCTCACTCGAGCGAGCAGATAAAACATGAAATATGATTTTTGGTGATTGTACGTTTTTAAGGGGAAATTGGTACGTTAAGGATGTCTTAAAGTCTTGAAATTCTTTTCTATTAAAAAAAAAAAAAAAAACTTGACTGAGAGACTTGAAAAGGTTTTGAATTTCTAGCTACAAGGCAAAGAGGGAATCACTATGACTTAGAGTTTACGTTTTCGAGTTTAGAGTTCTTTCTTTTTCTTCACAAAAATCCCATGAAGGATTTGATTTTTTATTTTTGTTTTGTAGTTCCAATGTGAGTAGCTATAACTTCAATAACTAAGACGACGATATAATCTATATTTTGAAACATTTATTTCATTCATTTTTTTTTTTACTTCAAAATATGATTTAATATTGGGTACAATTCAAGAGTAGATTACTAATTCAAACTTCACTAATTTCAACCCTACTTCTAATTTATTTATTTTAATTCTCAAAATGCCTTTTTCCTATGTTCATTTTGTAACCCAATATGTTACATTATTACACAACATGTTCCCTCCAACGCCACTAATTGCAATGAATTGTGTTTCATTTATAATACCCAATCTTATTGTAACTGCCACTGTCAATACTTGTGATGTAACTTTTTACGCACGCCACCACAATCACTTATAACATACATTGTTATGCTATCATCACCATTGTTGCTACCAAAATTACTCGTAACATGCATTGTTAGACTATTACAACCATCGCCCATGTTGTTGTAAATGGTAACATAACGTGTCATAACAACATTGTCACTATTATCAGCATTTGCACTACCATTGTGTCATCATCACTACTGAAAAACGCATAGTTCGATCCTAACAATACCTAAAGGGGGGTGAATAGGTGTAATATCCGAAATTTAATAATACAAATAAATTAAATAGTAACAAATCACTTTTTAATTCTTTTTCTCATTCAACTTTGCCAACTTATTTTTTGTGGTTGCTTCTAAAATTGAGAAGGAAAAAAGAATTAATTTTCAAAAACCATCAAATCAAAATGAGATATAAGGAAAAAAGGGGTTTATACGAAACGGGTACCAAATTGTACGAGGAAGTCAAAGAGGCGACGGACATTGAGAGAGATGTGGGAAATGAATTCCCGATTCTCCCAATCAGCTTGCACTGCGATTCCCACGTTCACCGCGTTCGTTATCCCACCGGCTCTCGCCATTTTTGATTGCTCAGGGTAATGCGATTTCTACTGCTTGGACAATAGGTGTAGGTTGGCCGTTGGACTATAATCAACGTGATATCTGCTGTTTTCAATTGTCCGCAGTAGCGAACAATCAAAGGCGACTTTGTTTAAATTGCAGAGGCAGTAACACGCTGAACAAAAACGTGAGTGGTTGGTTTCCCTTTTGGTTGTGAAGTCCTTTTCGTTTTGGGGAAAGTTCCACATGGGGTCCCTATACTTTGAATGTTGTGAAATTGGATCCAAGCCTTTGATTTCTATCAACCTAGGTCTCTAACCTTCAAAACGTCCTAACATATCAAATTTATCGTAAGATGATCATTTTGTCCTTAGTTTGAATCAAAATAAGAAATAAATAAAAGAAACTAAGATTGAAAAAGAGAGAAAAAGAAACGTAAAAAATTACATTTACTTACCGCGAAGATCACAATTAGCCTATATACACAATACACAATACAAACAATACTCCAAATTTGTTCTACATGGTTTATGGCCATTTGTTGGTTTAAATGTCAAATTGTCTCGAATAGCTGTCCCTTCAAAGGTGCATTTTAGCTTTGCTCGAATTTGAGATCATTGACATGAAAATCAAAGTCATAATCTCGTAGACATGTTTCGACCACAAACAGGTTATTCAATTTAATTATTCAAAAGAAAAAGAAACAACTTATTTTGTAGTTTTCATTGGAATTTTGCTAGTTTCTGCAGAATTGCCATGACACACCAAAACCAACTAAGAAAGCCTTTCAAAACCCGCAACATGAAGTGCAAGGCCCATTAATCTGGACATAGAAGGTTTCTTGGGCTGAATAATGAGCTTCCATATAGAATTAGATTGAAGTTGGGAAAATTAGCTAGAACCTTACAATTAAAGATTAGTTTTCATAAATAAGAGGGTTAAGTTCAAAAATTTCAGTTGGTAAATAGGATTATTAATTGTAATTAATAAAAAATTAATTAAACTTAATCTACATATTGATCCCCCATCCCATCTACCTACCTCGATTCATCCCAAACCTGATTCATTTTCAAACCCCGAAATTTTTGAGCCTCTTCCTTCTCAGCCTCATCTCTCTCTTTACCACCCACCCTCACTCTCACTCTGTACAATCTCCTTCGACGCTGCTACGCTCAGCGGCACAACAAGGCGCCAATACCGTAGTGAGCAATGGAGCCTGGCTTCGTCGTCTTCATTACTGGGGTGGTGCTTGCAAAAATTCAGGTAAACCAGACGATGATGCTTGCAACAGCAGTAAGTCCATGGGCAGTGGTGTGGTTGTGCGCGTGTTCTACTGTAGCGGCACAATCGTGTCTGATTTTTGGGGTGGTGTTTCATTTTCGATCTATAGATTTTTGGGGGTGGTTTTGCAAATTGTGGTACAAATGGCGCTGCAGGTAGTGGTGGTGTTGATGGCGGTAGTGAGATTTGTTACACCATGAAAAACTAGGGCCCCTTGTTATGCCATGAAAAACTAGGACCCATGAAAGGGCTCAATTAGCCTACGTGGTAAACAGTTCAGGGGCCCATGCCTCGTACGCTGACATATGGCATCCCAGTTACATGTAGGCGACCAATTCTGGTGCAAGCGATCCGCCTCTCCCACATAAAACATCTGGATAGACCCTTATACAGGCAGACCCCATTGACAGAGCCGACCCAAGACGAGGCAGTGGTGAGATCTTGAATGGATCTCATATCATGTGAGTAGACAAGACAACTCACTGCCTCTGCCGCCACAGCCATTTTTTTGGTTAAGTCAAAAGTAAAAGCTAGGCTTTATGGACATAAAAATGGAAATAACATTTAAGGTTGATATTGATTGATGTATATGACAAGAAAGGGAAATCATTTGGATGATGCTACATGCATTATCATCCAATGGACTCCATTCATTTTGCCCAAGTATAAAAGCTTACACTTAATGTCATTCAAGGGTAATGCAAGTTTAGACTCTCAAAGCTATATTCTTGCTACATACATTTTTAGTTATTCACTCCCAAGTTGACCCCCTTCTTATTGAGTTGAGGCTCATGTAGAAAGCTCTCCCATACCTTAAATTATTTTTCTAACTGACTTGACCGTCGGAGTGTACGCGGTTAACTCCGTACCCTCTGGAAAAGGCCACGCATGACTAATAATTTGTCCAAGTGTGTAGGAATTTAACTTACGTGGACGTGAAAGACTTTGTGATTTATTGGCCATATCATTGGTACATTTTTTGGGGTCAACAAGATTATTGTGGTAATAGCGGTGGTGGTCATTGTCTCATTGAGAATTTGACATTCCTTTTCTATCTAAATTCATCAGGTTAATGCCAAAAGCTCAGAATTCCACAAAATCTTCGTATTCAAACTTAATTTTGAACATTTGATCCAAGGAAGCCACACAGTCCTAACATTAAGACTGGAAACAAACTTTTCTATAATTTTGTTGGTGGCAATAATTTTTTCATATGTGGGTGGTTTGTTGGTGGTTCTGTTAGTGGTGGTGTTGGCGGTAATGGTTGTGTTGCTGGTGGTTCATGTGGTCATGGTGAGGTTG
Source organism: Fraxinus quadrangulata (assembly GCA_903798255.1). Classification (NCBI taxonomy): domain Eukaryota; kingdom Viridiplantae; phylum Streptophyta; class Magnoliopsida; order Lamiales; family Oleaceae; genus Fraxinus; species Fraxinus quadrangulata. The sequence continues at coordinate 26,543 of CAIGRB010005860.1, read as the reverse complement.
TGCGTGTTTGGTTCTTGACATTGTTAGGAGTGGTGGTGGTGTCAGAGTAGCGACGACGGTGAAAATCGGTTGTAATCAAGTCTATTTTTATTGTGTTTGTCTGTAACTAAATTTATGTTAACTGTGACTGTATGTGACTTGGTTACGTACAATCACAAATTAGACTGACCTGACTATAGACGATCACATTGAAATTTTTTTTGATCNGGTGGTGGTGTCAGAGTAGCGACGACGGTGAAAATCGGTTGTAATCAAGTCTATTTTTATTGTGTTTGTCTGTAACTAAATTTATGTTAACTGTGACTGTATGTGACTTGGTTACGTACAATCACAAATTAGACTGACCTGACTATAGACGATCACATTGAAATTTTTTTTGATCACAGTTAGTCATAGATAACACATGCCAGTGAAGTTAGTATTTATGGTCGTGAATTTGAGTTAGAGGTGATAGTGGTGGTGCATTGGAGGTGAAGGTAGTGGTGACTGATAGTGGATTGTGGTTTTTGGTCTGCGGTGTGTGCAGATTTATTTGTGGTGATCATATGTGACCAAGAATGTGTTTAATGTGGTTATTTATGATCAATTATGCGTTAATTGTGACCTGTTGCGACTTGGTCACATACCAATACAGTTAAAATTGACCCTATCACAATTAATCACATTGAAAATAAATTTAATCACAATTAGTCATANAACACTTGGATTTTGAAATAATTTGACAAATTTGTTAGTTTTGAATTGCGATTCTTATATGTAAGAGTTATGTATTGTTTCCATTGAAGTTTGGTTGCTTGCGAGTAAGTATGTGGGTACGTAGGCGGGCAATGATTTGCTATAAAAATATTGTTGCAACTATAATTGTGTTGTATACCATTATAATTTTGTCCACCAAAGATGTCAAAGTTGAAATCATCCAACATTAATGGACAACGGTTCCATTTGACATTGATTTTAGAGTCCAATTTTTGATTGTTCGATAATAAAAAGTTGTTGTACGTATTTTGTAAATTAAGAAAAATTATTTTAGAAGAATTTGTACCACATGACAACAAATTTTGAGTAGCTTATTCAATTATACTAAAATATTTACTTTAACAGTAATTAATTAAATTAATTCCTTTTATGTCCTAGATATACTAAAAATAAAGCAGCATTCCATCATTTAAATTTATTTAAATTTTTTATCATGTGGACTATGCTTTTGTTTTGTAACTTTATAAATTGAGATTTAATAGATATTATACTTTCTTTCTCGTTTTAATTAATTATAGTGAATACATTGTCTTAAAAAATTATTTGATAATGCCGTATATGTTATATAAGTAAAAATAAATCTTACAATGGTATCAATGATACAAAATGACATTATTATGATTAATGTCAATTTTAGTAATTGAATATAGACACATAATAAATCACTTTTATTTACCAAAATTTAAAATACTGATTTTGAAATGTATAATATTTCTAAAACAAAAGTTTACTAAATTTCTCTTCACACTCTTTCACCTTTTTTAACATGAGTGGCCATTCTTGTTTTAGAAGTACTTAATTTTAGTATTGTACTATCATTACTTGTTGTTTGTAAAATGGATTTGAGTGAATATTTTATTAAATTAAACTTACCAACCTTAACAAAATTTGGATAGAGTAACGGCAAGAAATTGAGAAATAAACACCAAAAAAAAGGAAGTTAAAACGGCAACGAAAATGGACAAAGTAACACTAAGAAAAATGGATGCAAAGTCGAAGTAAGAGTTGAACTCTTTGTCTTTAAGTTGTTGCCTTGCAACGGTAGAAACAAATGATAACAATCAATTTTCAAGATACAACGACTACTTTCATGTGTTTGTAGTACTCCAAAACACAAGAACAGTGAACCAAAAGATGACTTTTGTACTCATTTCGAATGAAATGGAAAACTGATTTTTGTGCAGAATTTTTACTAAGGAAATATAATTTTTATGTTATGCTATGATTGCATATGATTAAGATGGGTTAAAGGATGTCCAAATGGTCTTATTTATAGAGGAGGAAATGTTTTAAGTGAAGAGACAAGCCCAAAAACTCAATAACTTTTGCCAAGGGTCGCTACTTTTGCTGTCACTCGCCGTCGCCCTTGCGCTGCTCGAGCACCAAAAGCAGAGAGTTTGTCGCTCACTTGTCGATGGGCTGTCACTCGAGCGATAGACTTAGGTGTAAAAAATTCGATTTTTCCTCCAACTTTGACCCACAATTTCCCTTTCATTCGAAATTGAATTTGAGATTTCAAATATATCACAACGATCTACTCAATGAGTAGAACAAGTTATTTTATTTATTTTCATAATTTGACTATCGGATCAAATCTGAATATTTGGTCGAAATTGACATTAAAGTCACTTTTAAACCTTTTAAATTAAATTTCAACAATTCCTTACATGAATAGAAATTCTAAAATATACAAATGATATGCAGACTCTAACAAAAGGGAGTACATACGATGAGCTATAGTATCATGATAGGTGGCTTGTTGCTTTGCTTTGAACATTCCTTAGTCGAATACAATCGAATTTACTAGGCTAATCGGTGAACACGATATCTTGAACCATTTAGTCATTTGTGTAAATCAAAACAACTGTACCAACACTATAACTTATCTATCCACTTCGATTCTCATGATTGTGTTCATTTTGACCTGAACAACTCTTAATTTTATAAGTGCTTTAAGATAATTTAAGTTTCAAATTCTCGTAGAAGTGATCTCACTTCACACTTACATATGTGATTTCCTATAATATCGTGTCATACATCTCTTGGCCACTTCCAAGATATATGAATCATCAGAAGTACACACTTATCCTTATACACTTTTTATTCTAGCACTTTAAGTCTGTAGAAATGGGAATAAGTGATTTTCTCTTAATATTTCATAACTTAGTTGTCCATTGAATCAATATCTTAGGATCTCCAATCTACAAGGTTGGGTTACTGCAGGGTGATTCTATTCGATAGGTTTTAGACCCATTCTCCTCGAAAGATGATATATTTGATCTCTTGTAGTCCTTTCGTTAAAGGATCTGCCATATTTTCCTTCGATTTAACATAATTAATTGAGATTATACCATTTGATAGTAATCGTTTAATGGTATTATATTTCCAACGAATATGTTAAGATTTACCATTATACATACTATTTTGTGCCATCGTAATTGCCTATTGATTATCATAATATATATTAATCGTAGGTATTGATTTTTTCCAACATGGAATATGCTCAAGAAAATTACAAAGCTATCATACTTCTTCTTCGATTTTATCTAAGGTAATAAACTCAGATTCTATCGTGGATTGAGTAGTGTAATCCATAATCAATCTTGTGTCCTAAGTATTTAAGAACTTGGGTTAATGCCTTTCAGTGGTCATTGCTCGGATTACTTGTAAATCTACTCAACTTGTTGACTGCATATGCTATATCCGAACATGTGCAGTTGGTGATGTACATCAAGCCGCCTATAATGCGTGAATATTCCAATTGAGATACATGATCAACAGTATTTTTGACTAAGTGTAAACTTAAGTCTACCGGTGTCTTGATTGGTTTATCACCATATGTTTTAAACTTCTTAAGTATAGACTCAATTTAATATGATTGAGACAATGACAAATCGTCAAGTATTTTAGAGATTTTAATCCCTAATATGTAGTCAGCAACTTTCATATTTTGCATGTCAAAATATTTTATCAACATTTTCCATGATTAACATATTATCATATAGACATACGATCACGAATTCGTTAGGTGTATTTTTGATGTAAACACATTTGTCATATTCATTAATTTTAAAATCATTTAACAACATAATTTTGTCAAATTGTTTCATTCCTTTGCTTTGGTATTTATTTTAATCCATACAACGATTTTACAAGTTTACACACATTCTTCTTATTTTCCGGAGCAACACACGCTTCAAGTTGTTCTATATATATTTCTTTTTCTAATTCACCATTTAGAAATGTAGTCTTAACATCATTTGATATATTTCAAGATTGTGCAATGCTGTGATTGCAATCAACACACATATAGACACGATCATTCTAACAGGTGAATAGGTATTGAAGAAATCTAGTCCTTCTTTTTGTGTATACCCTTTGGCTACTAATATAAGTTTATACTTGTCTATTGATCCATCTGACTTCAATTTCTATTTGAAGATCCATTTGCAGCCTAAAACTTTGTTTCCCAGAGTGAGTTCAACCAATTCCAAAGTATGGTTATCATAATGGATTCAATTTCATTATTAACCGCTTCTTTCAAAAAGGAACTTCGAGAATGGACATTGCTTCATTAAATGTCTTTGAATCATTTTCTAATAAGTATGTCATAAACTTTGGACCAAAGGTCTTATAAATCATTTGCCTTTTATTGCACCTTAATTCTTCATCCACTTGATGATTATCATCTTCTTGATGGTTGCCATTTGCAGTATCGTAAGTTCGTTTATATGAATTTACTTCTTTCTCTTTACAATGGAAGATCTTTGATTCAATGATAGTACCTACTTGTAGATCAGGTATTTCTGATTTATGAACCAGAAATCGATATGTATTCTATTGTTTGCATATCTGATAAAGACACAATCTATTGTCTTAGGTCCAATCTTTACTTGTTTAGGTTTAGGTATTTGTACATTTGTTAAACACTCTCACAATTTAAGATATTTGTAAAAAGGTTTCCGGCATTTTCATAACTTATAAGGTGTTTCAAACTTACTCTTGTGTGTGTCATATTTTATTAAGGATATAATTTGCAGAAAGTATAGCCTCCCATACAAGTTTTGAGATAAGCTCGAACTTATTAACATTATTTTAATCATTTCCCTAAGTGTTCGATTTTTGCATTCAGCAATACCGTTAGATTTGGATGAGTATGATGTCGTTGTTTGAAGAATTATCTAGATTCCGAACAAAAAATTTCAAATGGTACAACTTATTCTCCACTTCAATTACTACGAATTAACTTTATTCGTTTTTCAAATTGATTTTCAACTTCAATTTTATAGTGCTTAAATACTTCCAAATCTTTATCTTTACTTTTCAACAAGTATACATAACAATATCTAGTACAATTATCTATGAACGTGATGAAATACTTTTTACCACTTTTGTTTGGACAAAATTTAAATCACATATATCAGTGTGAATAAGTTCCAAATGTGTTGCGATTCGTTCAACCAAATGAAACAATGTTTTAGATAACTTAGTCTCTACACAAATATCACATTGTCTATTTGTATTAAAATGCACACTTGATGGTAAACTTAAATTCATTAACTTGCATATAGAATTAAAGTTTGCGTATCCTAATCTATGATGTCATAAATTATACAGCTCAAGAATATATGTAGAAGAAGATATTTTATTCTTTGAGTTATTCAATACAGTGGTAAGGATATTTATCTTGAATAGTCCATCTTTTACATGGCCTTTAAAGTATAAACTTATCAAATATAAAGATTAATTTAAAGTCATTATTACTTAATAAAGAACCCGACACTAAGTTCTTACGAATATCCAGCACATGAAGAACGTTGTTAATGCTAAGTTCCTTGTCCGATGTCATCTTCAAAATTACCTTGTTCTTGATAAGTATAAACGTATAAGATATAAAGACTAATTTAAAGTCATTATTGCTTAATAAAGAACCTGACACTAAGTTCTTAAGAATATCGAGCACATAATGAACGTTGTTAAGCTAAGTTCCTTGCCCCGATGTCATCTTTAAAATTACTTTGCCTTGCCCTTAAACCTTTGAACTCTAAAAAGTTTTTCATGAACAATTTCTCACCATCGGTTGGAGTGTAGGATGAGAACATTCATTTGTCGGTACAAATATGATAGGTAGTACCCGTATACACCCACCATTTCATGGGATTTTCAACGTTGTTGAATTAAAATAACAGCCTACGAGTTTATATCTTATATACTATCAGATATTGCATCAGATTCGGTGATATTTGCTTGGAGTTGCTTTTTAGGTTTGTGACAATCAATAGAGAGATGTTTGACTTTTCCACAATTATAGTAATTGCCCTTGAATTGCTTTGCATTCTTCTTGGAGGATTTGATAGGATATCTCCTCTTATAGTTCTTTTCATTTGATTCCACTTTCTTAGCTTGTGCTATATGACTCCTAATACGTTTATCTGACTTTCGATTATCTTTTTCAATTCTCAGCCGAACGATGAGTTATTCAATATTCATCTCCTTGCTCTTATGCTTGAAATAATTCTTGAAGTTTTTTCACATGGGTGGAAGTTTCTTGATGATTGCAGCCACTTGAAATGATTCACTTAGAGACATGTTCTCGGCATGAATGTTATTAGAATAACCTTTAATTCTTGTACTTGACAAATGACCGTCTTTGAATTTACTATTTTGTAGTCCAAGAATTTTCCCACGATGAAATTCTTAGTTCCGACGTCTTCAATCTTGTATTTCTTCTCCAAAAATTCCCATAGTTCCTTTGTAGACTTCATGGAACTATACACGTTATACAATGTGTTGTCCAACCCATTTAGTATGTAATTTTTGCACAAGAAGTCCAAATGTTTTCAAACATCTAATGCTATCAACAATGTCCTATTATTTCACCCTTCTTGTATGGAGGGGAGCATCTTCATTCAAGAACTTCGCTAATTTAGGATTGTGAGATAGGACAATATTTTTTGTTGTCATCTCTTGAAATCAACCCCACTGAATTCTCCGATTTCTCTCCATGTGGAACGAAATTTGTATGAACGGTAAGAGGGGCAACCGCAATCGGAAGAATCACAACAGTAGGAACCACGTTAGGAACAACCCCTTCAGAAGTTCCCATATTCGATGTATCATTTGAATAAGTATTGGTATTGTTAACTATAATAATTTCTTTATACACAAAACAAAATTTAAACCAACAAAAATCACGATCCGAAAAGGAGTAGAAGATGTTAAATCGAAATGAAATCAGTTTAACCAAATAAAAATCAAATATTTATATAAAACTATCACTCAAATGAAAAATCGACTTAAGATTGTTGTTTGTAAAGTGGATTTGAATTATTACTTTAATAAATCAAACTTACCAAAAATTTGGATAGAGTAAGGGCAAGAAATTGAGAAATAAACACCAAAGAAAAGAAAGTTAAAACGCTAAAGAAAATTGACAAAGTAACACCAAGAAAAATAGATGTAAAGTTAAGGCAATAGTTAAAATTCTTTGTCTTTAAGTTGATTTTGCTCCGCAGTGGTGCCTACGGATAATGACAATCAACTCTCAAAATACTATGACTACTTTTTTGTATTTGTAGTACTCCAAAACATAAGAATAACGAACTAAAAATGGCTTTTGTACTCATTTCAAATGAAATAAAAAACTGATTTTTATGCAAAATTTTGGCTAAAGAAATATAATTTTTATGTTATACTATGATTGCATATAATTGTGATGAGTTAAAGGACATCCAAACGTCTTATTTATAGCGTGGAAGATGTTGCAAGTGAAGATGCGCCCCAAAATTCAGCAACATATGCCAATGGCCGCGTCAAAAGTAGAGAGTCTATCGCTCGCCTGGTGCTGGGTTGTCGCTCGAGCAACAGACTTAGGTGCAGAAAATTCAATTATTCCTCCAATTTTGGACCACAATTTCTCATTCATTCGAAATTGATTTTAAGATTTCAAATATACCACGACGATCTACTCGACGAGTGGAACAAATTAATCTATTCATTTCCATAATTTAACTATTGGATCAAGTTCGAATATTTAGCCAAAATTGATACAAATGTCACTTTTCACACTTTATGGTTTCATACTTGACAATTTCCTTCTCTTTTAAACCTCTTAAATCAAATTCCAACATTATTGAAGTTAAAAATAATAAAAAAATCTATACAGATCCAATCGTATGTGATAAGTATTAGAAACATTTTATTTATTTTGAAGAAAAACTAAAGTTAAATTTATGCCAACTTAATGAAGCAATACTAAAATAGACTAGTTACCAAACACTATTGCAATAGTAAACTATTTAAATTCCCTAACAAACCAACCCATTACATCAATTATAAAAACCCATTGATGTTAGTGAAGAACGATGATTTAATGTGTGTGTCCCTCTCCGTATTACCTGGGCCCTTTTGGTATCAGAGCCATAAGAGAGTAGTGTCAAGAAACCGTGTTCAACTATTGTCTTCAAAGTGTCAAGGTTAGGTTGGTGTATGGCATGGATGTCAACTGAATAGCGTTGGTCAGTCGTGTTAGGTTGTCCCATTGTTGGCTTTGTATTGCATCAAGTTGCCTGTAGCATTCTATTTTTAATAGTAAGATCATTGTTTTTCTTATTACTATTCAAATATGTCTTTTATGTTAAATTGGTTTAGTAAAGAAAGTGGTTCAAATAGTAGTGGTGATAATATGTCAAATTATTTTCAAGATAATAATAAAAAATTAGATCAAGATAATGCATCTGCATCAAATGATATTAATTCAAAAGAACTTTAAATAGCTCAAATTGAGCAAAAACTTCAAAATTGGACTATCCCAAATGTATATAAAAGTTCTATCTATGAGATAGAAAAATTTGATTTTACTCAAAATTATGTTATCGAAACACTAGAACAAACTACTCAAGTTAAAAATCAAACTGTTTCTATCAATCTATTTTCAAAAGAAGCTATACAAGCTCACATGAAAAAATTTCAATATCTTCATGTTGGACTTGTTCAAATTGCTGTTAAACCCCTATTTAGACTTGGTCTAGACTTCCCGTTCTTATAATTAAGAGATAAGAGACTTTTAAGGTTTGAATATTCATTACTGTCTATGCTTGAGTCTAATCTCGAGAGTGATTTAGTGTTTTCAAATTTTTATCCAAATTTCTCTATCAGTCTTCAAGATAGAGCCATTCTTAATGCTCTCAATCTTCGAATTCAAACAAAGAATTTTGATGTTGATGATTGCTCAAGAGCTTTTGCTTTAATATATCGAGTTTATTATAAGCTTTTGTATACTCAATTCAATATTCAAGCTCTCAGACCTTCTCCAAGGGATGAAAGTCTTTTGGTTGAAGTTAATCCACTTCATTCAAATATAATGATTCCCAAATATATTCCTTGGAATCTTCAAGTATGAGGATTAAAATGGGATTTTGAAAATGCCCAAAACCCAGTTCCAACTCCTGAAAGAAGAAATCCTGAACAAATAATTTATTTTCCTGATGAAAATGTCGAAGTTAACTTTGATAAACCCTCATCTTTAAATACTATTCAAAGGTGTCATTCATTGATAATTTTTGATCTAAGATAAATTCTTTTCAATCTGCTAGATTTTCAACTTCTTCTTTAAAGGAAGTTGATTTAAATAACAATATTCCAAAAGCTCATTATCAAAAGGATAGAGATGAGGAACCAGAACAACCTAGTTCTCCTACTTTATCTGATATGGCACCTCCTCCAGAAAGGCTTGATCAGTAATGTAATATAATGTTATTTCTTCTACCATTAACAGAAGAAATGAATTTATTATTGATAGAACCCCTGGAGTCAAAAGTTTTAGAAAAATATTAATTTTTTTTCTCAAACAAAAATTCAATCTTACTAGGAAGAATTTGAAATTTTTCCAGAAGATTTAAATTTTTATGAGTGTGCCTATTTTAAAGTTTATAATAAAAAATCCACTAAAATAAAAGTTATTCAAAATACAAAATTTTCAAAAAAGATTTGGAAAACACCTAGGGGTGATACTTTTCAAATTACTCATCCTCATATGCAAGAAATTATTGTTTCCTAAGGAAATACTGAAATTCATACATCACCTCTCAAAAAGATATCTAGCGAAATGTCAGATAATTCTGAAGTGGTAGCTAAAGATATATACAAATGTTGTTCTTCAATCCATGTATTCCCAGTTAAATAAAATTGAATTAAATTCTGAACTGAAGCAACAACTGAAAAATCTATAGATAAGGAAAAAACTCTTGTAAATACTTTATTTAAACCATTTTCTTCAAATTCTACTTTTCAATTAGGAAAATTAGATAATGAGACAAAAGTCTTGAAAGAACTTGCTACTCAATTATCTAATTGATCCTCGTCAAAAAATATTAATACTATTGATGAAATTGAATATCAATTTATTGACAATGAAATGAAAATTTTCATATTAATAAAATAAGATGTTCATATTCAAAAGTCCCTCCTTATTATCCTCAACACTTTGCTCCTGATTTTCTTTTTGAAGAAAAAGTGAAAAATCAGAGAACTTTTGATGGCAAATCTACGGTTAAGTGGAACATAGACAGATTAACAGAATATCAAATTGTTGTTCTACTTGAAATGATGTCTATGTGCTACAAAACCTATATATCCCAAAATATTTCTCCTCATTCTGTAACCACAAATGTGGTTATGGGATTTAATGGTCAACTCAAACAATGGTACCATAACTACCTTGATGATCAAGACAAAAAGGAAATAGAATATGCAAAAAATGATGAAACATGTGAAGATAGTTTTGCCACTCTCGCTTTCACTATTATCAAACATTTCATTGGAAATCTTAAAGATTTATTTAGCAGACAATCTGAAGTTCTTATGAATCTTCATTGCCCAAAACTCAATGATTTTCGATGGTACAAATATATGTTTTAAACTCATGTTATGCTAAGAGAAGATTGTAATCAATCTTATTGGAAAGAAAGATTTGTTTCTAGATTTCCAAAACTTTTTGCAGAAAGAATAAGAAATCAAATTAAAAAGAGTGATTTTTCATGTGAAGAGCTTACATATGGAGAAATTATTACTCTTATCAATTATGAAGGAATATCTCTTTGTAACGATTTAAAACTCAGAACCAAATTAAAAACAGAAAGATCTAAAAGCCATAAGGAGCTTGGATCGTTTTGTAAATAATATGGCTTTGAAAAAATTGTTCCTCCTCCTTAAAAAACAAAAGTAAAAAATTTTCCTTCTTACAAAAGAAGAAAATATTTTCAAAAAGAAAAGAATTTTCAAAAACCTTCTTATTCAAAAAATTTCTCTAAACAAAGATTTTCAAAGAAAAGGTTTTCAAAAAATTCAAATGTTACTTGCTATAAATGCAAGCAAAATGGACATTATTCTAATAAATATTCTATGAAAAGCAGAATCAATAATCTTCAAATAGTTGATAATATTAAACTTAAAATCCTTAATCTTATCAATTCTTCAGAAGAAAACTCTTTTGATTATAATTTTGATTCTGAATTAGAAATGGTGTATCAACATCAAGAAGATTCTGATGTTGAAACAAGCTCTAATTCATCTTCCTCTTCAAAACAAAGTAAAGAAATTTGTGATTTTAAAATCATTAATGTTCTTACTCAAGAAAAAGAACTTATTTATGAAGTTATTGAGAAAATTGATAATCTTCAACTAAAGAAAAAATTTAATTCTCTTCTTCCCTCAAATTCAATGAAATTTGTTGTTTTTATCAACCTCTACTATACATATATATTGGTAAACCTAATCTTGAATTGCAATTTTATAACATATTCCTTGATAACATATCTTAAAAATCTATATAATTAACATATCGTCAGATTATTTTGTAGTATATCACCGTCTTACTTTGTCCAAAAACTTTTGCCAGCAAAAACAAGACAATCCAATTATTTTTTAATATATTTTTCATCCCACTAAAGATTTGATGCTCAACATGTTATATATGTGTGACAGTAAGACTTGATTTCAGAAACTGGGCAAAAGTAAAGGAAGAGAAGTGTAAAGTAGGTTAAATTGCTTCTGGCACGGTGCACGCTTTTTTGCTATCTAGGCTGCCTCGTGTTAGAAAAGTGTGATATCTGGTTATGACTTGTATCACAACAACAAAAGGGAGTTCTCGTAAGTCATCAGTTTGGCTATTCAAGTCCAACACACGTACGGTTTGCTTGTGAAGACAGTCAAATCACAATATAGTTCATGTGAAACCTTAAATAGTGGAGTCACTTGAGACTTGAGTGGCCGAACTATGCTTACGCTCCCACGAGAGAAATTGGGAAGGATAATTTGTTTAAGTATGTGAATATGGATCATGGAAAGGAACACAACTCTCCCATTCCAAAAAAGGCTCATCTCGTTTGCCTGACAGAGATTTTTCCCATATTGAATATCAACTTTTAACATCAAGAGTACTTGAATTTCGAATTGTGGGATGATTCAGACAAGTTTAAACGCTACCATAGCTGGAATGATAAAAGTTGTCCACAACTTGAATCCTAGACTGCCCTTTTTCTTGGTCTCTGTATATCTATTATTTGCTGATGATTGACACCTGTCTATGCTAATAAAAATTCTTATTATCTTATCTAAAACTCCGAGGAACTCATTATTATTTCAGTAAAAAGAATATCCTTATTGGTTCATTAAACTGTTTCACGTGGCCTTGTCCAATAGAAATCTTTCTTTGCAGACAATTAGACAATTAGCATAACTTTTTATGATTATCTTGGTGTGTGGATCAAGCTCAACTAACCTCACAATCAATTTTAAAGAGGTCTAGGGTTCTAATTTTTAGAATGATGCTACACACAGTCAGCTTCTGTAATAGTCATCCTATGTGATAACTTGTTATTTAGAACATTAATTTTCTGTAATTCTGTTGCCTCAAATAATAAGTTAATGCATCAAATAGTAAGTTATCACATATGATGACTACTGCAGTCGTTGACTATGAATAACATTATTCTAATTTTTAAAGTTAAGTGAACTTACACAATTTTATACCAATTTGAATGTACTTAGCCCATATTTGGTGCGACATAAAATTTGATAAAAATCCTTAATTGAAGTCAACTATTAATTTTAATAATATATTTCATAGGACACAACTTTCAATCGCACATTCTATCAATTTTTATCAAAGTCTAAAAAAAAAATTTTTTTGGAATCGGGGCTAATCATTTATTCACCGGTGAGCATAAAAATTTTATATTAGTTTCAAATTAGGTTTTCTCCATTTTACCTTAGTGCATATCCAACACGCATTGGAATGTAAATTCTTTGACGCAACTAAATTTCTAAATGTATAAACGTTTTGATTCCATTTGCTTTTAAGGTGATTTCTAGGGATAGATCACCTGACAGTGTGACCTGAATCGACCTTGCCAACTCTAGATCGTGCCTAAAGCGTGGATATTTTGACATCTCTAGTTACTACATTTAAAATGTGTAGTACCATAGGATTGAAGATTACTCAAAACATTAGGGCATAAGTTTAAAGGGCATAAGTTTAAAAGACATACTTATCCAAGGACTACAATTATATGGCTACAGATATATAATTAAATGAAACTAATGAAAAATAATTTTATACAATCAATTAGTTTTATAAATATGCCCATTTGGGGTCTAGTCATAAAGTCAGATGAGTGCACCCTGGCAGTACGGATTGTTTTCAATTGGGTGCAGCTCGATAAGAGCGTGCTAAAATTTTTCTTTTTCTATTTTTCTCTCGTCAAAAAAGTTCACATGAAAATCCCAAAAATTAGTCAAACTTTGTTGCTCGTAGAAAAAAGTTTGATTGTCAGTTTTAACGTTGTTAATAGGAATTACATTTCTCTTTCCCCTTATAGAAATATTAAGGAAACCGTCAGATTCCCCACGTGTCATAAACTAATACGGTGACGGCGCTATAATTTGTCAGACTTATAATAACTTTAATATTAATTTTAAATTACAGTTTGGTCCTCGAGTTCTTCCACTTTCAGAAAAAGACTTGGAACCTGTTTGAGCCCTTTTTTTTTTTGTCAAAAATATATTTTGGAACAGTGATTTGATAAAGAATATGTGGTTAAAAATAAAAAAAAGTTTTGGATTTATACGTAATATTATTTTATTGAGAAATATGTAATTAAAAATAAGAGAGAAAAATGTATTTTGAAAGTAAATAAGACGAATCAAGGCTTATATTTATTCACTTACAAAAAGGGCTTGACTTTGACGTGAAGATTAGCATCCCACGAACTCTCTTCGTTCTCTCTCTCACTAATTAATCAGCCTCTCAAATTGTTAACTTTATTTCCAAGCACAAAAAGGTGAGCTTTTATCATATTTCTTGAATCAGATTTGACCTAATTGTGATTAAGATCTAATGGTGTGTTAATTTCTCTTTGGCTCTTTGACAGAAGAAACCCTAGAAACTTTGATGGGGAGGGGAAAGATTGCGATCGAACGAATCGATAACTCGACGAGTAGGCAAGTGACTTTTTCCAAGAGGAGAAATGGGTTGCTGAAGAAGGCTAAGGAGCTTGCAATTCTTTGTGATGCAGAAGTTGGATTGATGATTTTCTCCAGCACTGGCAAACTACATGAATTTTCAAGCACCAGGTAAGATTAAAAAAATAAAATAAAATAGTAAGCATAGATATTGCATTTGAATTTATAGTGTGTGTGATTTTTGAACTTTCGCTTTGTTTTTTGAATTTCTAATGTTGTTTGCATGGCATCAAGACAAACATTTCATAACAATTGTGATATTTTCTTCATATATTTTGTTATTTCGGTCTTGAGATTATTAATTTTATTTATTCAAGTACATATAGATGGGGGAATTAATTCTGCAGGATTGCAGAAAAAAGTTTAAATCATGAATAATTTGCTAACACAAAACCTAAGCTGGTTATTCCAGAATCATGATTTTCTGTATATTTTTTTTTAAATATCAGTTCTTTGGTGAGTTCATGAACACCATACATGAATTCGATAAATCTCTTCTCAGTAATAATTAAGTGAATAACTTAAATCAATGTCATTTCTCTTCCCCATCTCGTTTTCTTGATTTATATTTTCATTATAAAACCATTTCCTCTTTCCACATCTTCATTATTTTGATCATCCATCCACATATAATTAATTACATTTCTTCATTATTCTAATTACATCTTCTGGTAAAGCAGATGTGAATCATTTCTTTTCTGATGAGTGCGCCTTGTTGAGATATTTCCTTTTATTTGCATTTGTTATAATTAATTACTTCAATTATTAATCCCATTCAGCTATAGAACTTGAGTATATATAATTTCATTTTTTTTAATGCTAATCAAAATATGTAAAAATTAAGGTGTCATCAATGTCTCAAGAAGATAATTTATCACAAAGTACTTCTCACATCTCTGAAACCCACCCGATAAGGTTTCTTACGTATGCTTGCATTCATTGAACTCCAATCTTCAACCGTCGTTAGAATTTCTTGCACCATAATTCACCAAATTGCACCAAATTTTTGATGCAAATCTCCTTCAACCCATTGTACCATTTGGTGCAACACTATTCATTTGCACCATTTTTCACCAAAATGGTTAATGTCCTCTTTGCCCTTCTTTTCCATTTTGCACCAACTATTTTTAAGGGTATTTGTGTCACTTTCTTGTTATAAAACAAATTTTAGTTCTTAATTAATTAATATCTTATTTTTTAATCTATGATTATTATTATTATTATTTAATATTTTCTTAGTTGTGATTTTCTATTAATTGTACTATATTCATTAAATTTATTAATGAATTTAATATTTTCGTTAACGAAACTTAATTATTTATGTAATAATTCATGTAATAGTAAATTAAATAAATAATAATTTTTCTGATAAATAAATTGTTAAGAATTAAAAAAATGAAGAAAATGATTAAACACCGTTCATTTGGTGTAATTNTATTTTTGTTAACTAAACATAATTATTTATTTAATAATTTATCTAGTAATAAAATAAATAAATAATTTTTGAGATAAAAAAATTGTCAAGAACTGAAAAAATGAAGAAAATTATTAAACACTATTCATCTTGTGCAACTTTTGGTATAATGGATTGGAGATATTTTTCAATTTGGTGTAAGATTTGGTGTAAAATGGTGCAATATTTGGTGCAAAATGGTGTAGGGTTGGAGATGGCCTTAGACCCCAAGCTAAGTGTTGAACATACTCAAAATGAGGCTTCCTAAATGTAACATCTCCATCTAAGAAAAAAGGGAAATTAAAAGGATTCTTTCAAATTCTTGGCAAGTGTTTGTGGTATATATTAAGCTACATGACTTCCACAAAATATCAATTAATTCATGCTATTTATAAAATATATGTCCGTTAGACATGATTTTTCTGAAGGTATAAGGACATCAGCAGAAACTTACTTTGACTTCCACAAAAGTTTGTTCCCCATCATCACTGTGACAGATTTTGGATAAATTGGCTACAAATATAATTTTAGCATTAGAGGAAAAAGAAAAGGTAACATATATCTTAGTTCATCCCCTCTTCCACAATAAGCATATGCATGTGCATCTGTCCTTTTCACTTAAAGGAAAAACACGCAAGTGGAGAAAAAGAGACATCGCTAATAATTTTGTACATCTTTATCCTTTGTGACTGATGATGTAATTAACAAGCACCAATTCATATTTTGACTATGATCAGACATTAATTCTTGTAATTGAAAAACAAACTATCTAGGTCATGATCTCCTCCTTGATCTTTTCAGTTAATTTGTTAAAATAAGGTCATTTCTCATGAAATGCCTCAGAATTCTGCATGCACCTTGATCTGTTGTAATTCTAGACTCTTTCTGAAGGCATTTATTCTTAATTTAATTCTATAAGACATGCTTTTGTGTAAAAGTCAGTTTTTATATTTGTCATAATCTTAATCTTGATAATTTCATCAATGAGACTTGGGAAAGTTGAAGTAGCATTTGTCTCTTATCTTATAATAGTTCAGTTTTTCAAATGTAAATTGAGATTTTTTTTTCAAGTTTTCATATTAGTTAGTTATGTTATAATATTTGTTTCAAATGGAAAAATGAGAAACTATTGTATTTATCCATTGTTACTAGTACAAAGATATAGATATATTTGTACAATTTGATAATTCAGAAACCAAAATGAAGTGGCGTACACCTTGACAAACAACTTCTATGTACTGAACCCGTGTTTGATGGTCATTATTTTGAAAAAAAAAAAAATAACTTTGTGAATAGTGATTTTTTGGAGGAAGTATTGTTAAAAAATTGAAAAAATATTTGGATTTACGTGTAAAATATTTTATTTTGTGTGTGTGATTGAAAATTATTATGAGAACTAAAGAATTTTATTTTAAAAGGAGACAAACAATGGCTCAGTATTAAGCCACTCCATCCAAAATAAGAAAACTCAAGCTGTCGCTTTGATCACATTCATATTCAATCAAATGTTTGATATGTGAAATCTAATAGCAAATGTGAAGCACTAAGACTTCAAACTATGACATTTTTTCGGTGCTCATATTATATTTATCCACTTCTCTAAAATTTTAAACTTTTTACACTGTTCGAGAGATAAGAATTGCACCTAATTATCAATCAACTAGATCAAAAAGAAAATCTTTTGAGTATATCTGCCTAAACTTAAAAGTAAGTTGAACTTATATTTGGATAGAATTTTGTTTCCAATCACAGTTGGATGTATAAGGCTACTTCTTTTTCTTTTTACAAGTGAAAGAAGTTAGTTATTCAATCATATAAAATGTATAAAAGATGTTTCTCCAGAGAAGATATCTTGAAAATCTAAAAAATTTCAAACAATGGGATGATTTTTCATTTATTTATTATAAGGAAATTTTATCATGTCATAATTATTAGAGGTCTATAATTTCGCATTTCTTCATTTGAATGTTAGAAGTACGACTTTATATCCCTCTTTTACTACCTATGCCTTTTTCTTCATTTTCGATATGGTATATCAAATTCCATCAGCTTATGAGTTAGTTTTAAATATTCCCCATTTAAAGCGTAATGTAGCACGAATAGGGTTGGAAAAATCTAACATGGCTTGAAATACAAACAATATGTTATAAACCTAGCTAGGATTGCCATCTAGTAAGGTTCCAAATTATATAATTCTCATACTTAAATGGGAAAGGTTCCAAACATTAAAGAAAGTGTGGTTTAAGGGACCAAAAGTTCAAGTTTTATCAAGTAATTAAAGAAGAAAATACAAATAAATTGCTAGATATAATATGGATTGATTCACTAAATTTGGAATTTCATGGACTAAAAATTTAAGTAACATATCATATATTGTAATATGAACCTTGAGAGAATATTAATA
>CAIGRB010005841.1:0-16274 GCA_903798255.1 Fraxinus quadrangulata | reverse complement strand
CAAAAAATCAGATATAAAATTATCAGTCACACAGCACTGCACCCAACCACCGCACACCACCGCCACAGTACCATACCCAGCCACTGGTCACCACCACTGCATCCAACCACATAACACAGCATCCAACCACACAACTGCATCCAACCACAGAACACAACACCGAACACAGCACCACCGAACCCAACCACCACTACACAGCACCACCGCATCTATACCCTTTAACAATTACCTCCTGCTCTGCTGTCTCTAACGCTGTCGCGCCACCACCTTCTTCAGAGTCAACATTACCAGCACCACCACTGCCAAAACTTACCACAACTACCAACACCACCACCTTACCAACAACACCATAACAAACACCTAAAGAAACCACAAACAAATTGGAGGAAGAAACATTACCAACAACACCATAACCAATCACGGAGCCGTTCACCTAAAATGCCCCAACGCAATTCAAAGGCGATCCTACGTCGCTGCACAGAGGCGCTGTCAGGGCACTGCTGTGAATGGCAATGCAACGTCCTGCACCCCACCTTACTGGCGAGCACCCCCAAAGCTCCGACGAAGTAGATCGGAGGAAGAAAATAAAAATCCCAAAACCATTGCTGATGCACCCCACCTCCACTCACCGCACCACCACTAGCATCATCACAGCACACACCACCGCGACGGTAATGCTGCGCCGTGCTTGACGGTCGTAGAAAGAGATGGACGGTAGACTATCGCGAGAGAGAGAGAGAGAATTGAAAATAGTTGCTAAGGTTTGGGGGAAATTAATTAGTATTTGGATGAAAATTGTATAATTAATATTTAATTAAATATGAACTATCTGATTTTAAAAAAATGAAATATCAAATTTTTGAAAAATGAAACTTGTGTTCTGATTTTTGAATATGAATTTTGAAAAGTAGAATTTTATGTAATTTCCACTAAATGAAATTGGGCCAGACCAGCCCAATTGACAGTTTTACCCACATATTTTCGTGTTTGGACGAATAATCAGGGAATTAAAAAAACTGAGGGACTCAGGGTAGTGAAATTAATATCCTAAGAACTATAATGAACACAAATTAAACTTTAGGGACTGGCATGCAATTGAATAATCCTTTGAAGTACAATCAAAATACACTCCTCACCTCAAAACGATACAAATAGATTTTCGCGGTTATTACCCCCAAAAAATAAAATATATTAATCTTCTTCTCTCTCTAAAATCCAAAATCCTCTGCACTCCTAATCTCAAGTGTATCTCCAATCGTACACACGCTTCAAATCTCTTCTCGATTCAGTTTTTCCAATGCTTTAAATTGATTTTATTGAATAGGTAAAAGTTCCGGACTTTTTCTGATCTTTTGTTTAATTATTCTTTTTTGTTGTTTAATTTGAGCTTCAGCTCTTCAGGCTATCAACTGGAAATTTTGATTCTTTGCTGCTACAATTTTTGAAGTAGATTTTGGTTTAGTTTTTTGTTTGGTTGTTTTTTCTGTGAATTCAGTGATTTTTTGTATTAATTTGAAATTTTTTGATTCATTTATTGCTAGTTTGAACTTTTATTTGGTATTTATGTGTGAATTGCTGAAACGCGGCAGTGGGGGTTGATTTAGTTTTGAAGTTGGCGAGTTTGAAAGCTGTGTAGTTTTTATGTACTATACAAAATTTTATATATTTAAATGCGCGGATCTCTATATTGAATGTAAAATTGGAGTTTTGGTGTACTGAAGTTTTGGATTTCAGTATAAATTATTTGGAATACGAAATGTTGACTAATTTATTGATCTGTTATATTTCTCAGCAAGTTTTTGTTTCGTACAATGGAAAAATGGATTTTTTTTTTTAAAAAAAATTGGTGGATATTTTTTGTTTGCTCAGGCCGGATTGCTTAATTCGTTTTAAAGTTAATCTGATCTATTGAAATGGGTTATTAAATTTGTATTTGCTTATCTGTGGTGGTAAGAAATTACTCGTCGAGAGTGCAAATTTATTTGGCGCCTTCTTTACTTGCAATTTTGGATTTTTATACTGTGCGCCCAAAATAATTTTTGAAGAGAAAATAAAGTTGCCTAGTTCGTGATTATTAGCAAATGTGGTTTAATATCTCAATACTCAACTGTCCTATAGTCTGTGATTGCTATGCTTGTTAATTTTGTTACTGTTTGATTTTTTTTTTTTTCTAACTTTTTGTTGCTTGTTAATGTAGCTGTCATGGGGCCAACAAGAAAGTCTGGAAGTGTGAATAAGAAATATTCTTATATCAATGAAGTATCTTCTCGTAAAGATGGAGACAGTGCTAAAAGAAGCAACAGTAGGGTGAGTTTTTATGGTTATTTATTCTGTTCTCTGTTTCATTAATGAAAATTTTGGTCTGGTCAAAACTCACTTCTGGGACAAGCAAAATATATTCCAACTCTTGTTTGTCTTCTCGAAGCTTTCATAATTATCTTTCTTGCTTTTATATGAGATATAATCTTCTACACTGAAGTTTTGCATTATTATCAAAATTTCCATAAATTGTAGATCAAATACTAATGAAGTATACTAATTTATTGTTGTATCAAATTTCTTTATTTGCTATTTTTAAGAGATGCATTGACTTCTTGCTCCTGAGTAGCGAACTTTCTGTTTTAATATCTTTGTGGTATGGTCAGCGACAGCTGGGGTTTGTGCTATGGTCAGTGTAACAATGACAATTGACATGGCCTTTTGAGTCTTATTGGGAAAATTGCTTAAAAAAGACGAGGGAGTTTTTGTTTCAAGGACATCAGCTCGATTCTTAATGCAAGTTTCAGGATGTCAAACTCGATTCGTCTTTTCCATTAAAATATCTTTCACGTGCAAGTTTTCTTCCTTTGATGTAATGTTTACGTTTAAATGCCATATGTAGTGGTGCCGTTACTTGATTTCAATTATGTTGTTTTTCTAAATCATTTCTACTAGTGCACAGCATATAGAAAACGGAAGCATCATTAGAATGACCATTTCCTATATTTTTTGCAGAAGAGGAAGTTGTCTGACATGCTTGGACCCCAATGGAGCAAGGAAGAGCTAAGTCGTTTCTATGAAGCTTACCGCAAACATGGTAAAGATTGGAAAAAGGTTAGTTAAAGTGTATATAAAATACCAAGTAGTTTGGACTCCTCTATATGAGCTATATTAATTTATCGCGTACAATTATCATTCTTAAATAAATGATCTGGGCTTTTGCAAATAATACAACCTTTGCCATCTAGATTTTAAGTATATCATTGGTATAGTTGGGCTCAGTATTCTTTTGTTGTGGATTAATGAGTGATATGTATACTCTTTTTGACTATTTTGTCTATTGGTAAAATCTTCTTCTTGTTGTTTTTGCATGTTTACAGGTGGCTGGTGCTGTACGAAACAGATCTGTTGAAATGGTGGAGGCTCTTTACACAATGAACAAGGTGAATGTGGTTTTTTTATTTGTCTTCAACAGAAATGACTAGTGCACATTCATCTTCTCGCAACAGATCTTTTTACCTCACATGTCATTTTGAATCTTACTATTTTAGTAATGAAAATCACCCTTTTCCTGTCAAGTTTTTTCTTTTCCCCTGAGGACCAGTTCAGTTCTACAAGCACAGTCCCTTTCGATCCATGGAAAGATTGATGCTATCAGAAACCGATTTTACTTTGTGATACTTTGACACTATTCATTATAAGTAGCCCAAAATGAAGCTTAAGACTTAAGCCTGAATTACAATTCTTTTTTATCCTAGAATATGTCAATAACTGCAATAATAGAAATGACTCTCCACATTGGCTTAATATTTGAAGTGTGATATATTATTGAATACTGAAATGAATGAAACATGAGTTGAACAATGTCATTATGTAGAATAAAAATAAACATATTCACTTTTCTGTAGAAAGAAAATACATGGAGCCATGAGGGAACTAGATATGCGTTCTCTGCTCCAAATGTGTTGAGCACCAAAATGCTACAGTGCATAACAATTTTTGGCGTGACTGTAATAACCCTAAAATTATTAAAACTGAACTGTTAGATGGGAATGTTAATTTCTTAAGTAACAAAACGACAAGGCCCACAATGCTTAGTTTCATTCTTATCACACCCTATACATTGTTGTAGGACTTCTTAAATGGTATTGTGGCTATGTTAAACCATAACTGAGACTAAGGTTGAAGATTGTCAAATTTTTGTAATTCAATAGGAAATTATGATTGAGAGCTCAAGTTTCTTTAGATTATTAATCCAGTAATTTATATTCACTTCTGTAATTTCAGGCATACTTATCTCTTCCAGAGGGGACTGCTTCTGTAGTTGGGTTGATTGCTATGATGACTGATCATTACAGCAATTTGGTGAGACAATTATAATTCTAATAGCAGGCCGTACATTTGTGCTGCAAAATTCATATTAAGAATAGCTGAAAGCGTTAATTTTGATAAAAACAGAATTTTGGTGATGAACGAAAGAATGTACAGGATCTGATGACAAGTGCTCCTCTATAATGAAGACAAATATACAAAAAGAAATAAAAAATAACGGAAAACTCTAAGTGTGTTGTAAATTGATCGCAATATGAATAATTGTAATAATTTGGGTGCAAATTGTTTTTTGTTACACATTATTTAAATGCTTCATTCTTGTCCCCAAAACCCTAAGTGATATTTTATATTCCTTTTTTCCTCCTCTCTCTCCCCATCAAATGGAAGTGATATTTGAAAAATCAAAATGCTAGTTCCAAACCAGAGTGGAATTTCTTGAAATTAACAAAATATCATATCATGAACAGGGTTCTTCAAGTTTCTTGAGCAATTTGTTCTGTAAGACTGCTTACAGTTAATAATTATTGAGAGTATTTGATAATATTAAATGCCAGTTAGCGCTTTCTTAGTTTTGACAAGGTAATGCTGTTGGTCTTTTCGAGTTTTGATAGCATTTTAACTGGCTTGTGAGTACTTGGTCATGTGGAACTTGGCTTGACAGGCAGGAAGTGATAGTGAACGAGAAAGCAATGATGGAGCAGGATCATCTCGGAATCCTCAAAAGCGTGCTCGGGGAAAACTCCAACCCACTACCTCTAAAGCATTGGACGTACAATTTCTTTCACATTCCCAGACTGTTTCACCAAATTATGGTCGTCTGTCCGTGTTAAAGAAGAAACGCACTGGGGGTATGTTATGTAAACCATAATTCAAGCTATAGCATGTATGCAGTAATGTGCTCTCTTCCTCTGTTGCTCCCTCTCTGGCGTCCAACCCCATTCAGGTGCAAAGACAAACATGCGTCTCTACCACCGCACATTCATTAACAAACTGGTGATAGCACACAAGAAGCTTCTGTTTTCAATTGACCCTTAATTGGCTTCTTCTTTCTCTACCCTATTTGTTTAATGATTTATATCTAAACTTCCTAGATGCCAATGCAGGCACGACGAAAATTCAAGTCTTTAAACATATAGGTGCATTCCCTCTTGTGAACATTCAAATATTTTTCTGAATAATCAACCTTTACATAAAGAGAATCCCTATATGCTATAAGGATAACCCCTTTCTCTTTGTTTTTATTTTATAAAATAATCCCAGCTAGGCCATAGCATAACTCACATCGTCAACTGTCATTGTTGGTTTCATGCACATTTTGGTGTCAAATGACATTAACACAACAACTGACCTCTCAAATTGAGAGAGTTCATAGATAGTTTTTCTTTTTTAATCTGCCGTAATAAGATTCACACTCAGATGTAACTCTGAGATTTTTCCTCTGGAGTTTGTTTCAGGAAGCCGACCCCGTCCTGTTGGAAAAAGGACACCAAGGTTTCCCGTTTCATTTTCATATGAAAATATCAATGCGGAAACGTATTTTTCGCAAGGTTTAGAGTTAAAGGCTAATGCCAATGTTGAAGAAGTTGCTCATGAAATAGCCATAGCTTTGGCTGAGGCTTCACAAAGAGGTGGTTCTCCCCAGGTTTCTCGAACACCTAATAGAAGAGCAGAGAGTGCTATGTCTTCACCTTTTAGGAACACTCAAAGAAAGGTAATGGTTTTGACCTTGTAAAATAGAACACGCTTCTTTGTACAATTTATGGACTTCTTGTTGGTTATAGAATTCTGTACCAGAAATGGCCAATGCGAAGCTCTTGGCTATGGATGAAGAAGATTTAGAAGGAATTGTGGAAGCTGACACTGAAGAGTTGACTTGGTTTGAATCTCATAGGACTGAATCTGAAAGTCCTCTTACAGCAAGACAGAAAGGGAGAAAATTTGAATCTGCAAAGGTTGAAGTAGATTACAATAGTGAGAATCATTTGAATGACGTCAAGGAAGAATGTAGTAGGATGGAGGAAGGTCAAAGGATTGGTACAATTAGAGGTGATGTTGAGGTCACAGAACCCAAAATTTCAAGGTCCTCCATGGGTCAGATAAAGAAAAGCAAAAAGGTTCTTTTCGGGAGAGGTACACCAATTCTTTATGAATTCTTGTTGTTTCATGTTTCAAATCCCTTTTTGTTCTTTGAATCATGTTCTTGTATGATCGCGTAGGTGAGTGCATGAGAGATTTGTCACTTTTTAAAGATGTCGACCTAAAATTCCTTAGATGTATTCGTCATTTTGTATTTGCCAATAATAGATCATGTGGTTGAAATAGGAATTAATATGCTAGCCTGTTGTGGAAGCATGTTGACCAAACTTTCTTGTTTCTTATATTGAATTTAAATTATTATAGCCCAAACTTCACTCTGCTTTCTCCTTTGTTTTCCCCCCTACATTTGCTTATATAAGTATTTCAGCCTAATTATGAAACAGAAGTAAACATTATAAGAGTTCCTATACAATTTGAATAGTGATAAGAAACTTTGTTCATTGTTGAATGTTGGGGTGGGGGCGGAGATTGGAAACTACTGCACCATATTCCTTTGTCAACTGAGATCATGTTGCTCAAGAGATTCAATACACTATCTCTTAGGATATGGGCCTTTTTTGCTTTCAAATAATGTGGACTGATCCATCATTATTGAGGTCGCTGCATTGTGGAATAACCTTTTTTTTGTTGTTAGACAATTTATTTCTTTTTTCTTGTGACATAAGTTTGTTTATGGAAAGAACTTTTTATATACTATACCAGTTGCCACTAACTTCAAGCATCATGCTGTTGGTATATGTTGATCTTTGTAGATGAAGATGCCTTTGATGCCCTGCAAACTTTGGCTGATTTGTCTTTGATGATGCCAACAGAAAACGAAGAAGGTAAATGGTAATGTTCACGTTTTTTATTTTAAATATTGATCAAAGGGCCAGATTGACTATATAAATTATTTAATCCAGTTAGTTGCTTATCATGCAACTTGATTTAGTTTATAATGTTGGCATTTAAATTCTCTGCTTGATAAATTTCCT
This sequence comes from Fraxinus quadrangulata, assembly GCA_903798255.1. Taxonomy (NCBI): domain Eukaryota; kingdom Viridiplantae; phylum Streptophyta; class Magnoliopsida; order Lamiales; family Oleaceae; genus Fraxinus; species Fraxinus quadrangulata. Next base: position 8,892 of record CAIGRB010005841.1, on the reverse strand, counting down.
ATAAGGTTCTTACTTTTATATGCCATTTTCGTATAAGAAAATGTATTATCCACGTATTTCTTACAACACTGAATTTGTGTAACTTTTGGTAAATGTGATGATGATGCTGTCTCTGCAAATGTTTTTAATAATGATTTATAGGTTGTTTCTTCAGCAAGAAGCTAAATATGGTGAGAGGTGAAATTGTTTTGTTTGCAGTTTTATCAGTTCTATTTTGGAGGAGTTTGTTTAGGGTTTAGGATTACAGCTCACTTTTTGATTTCTACTCTTTATTTTTTAAAGTTTCGCTGGATGTTTCTGTTAGATCAAGCTATTGCAGTTCATGGATTTACCATTTCAGTCATCCATGGAATCATTATTTGGTTTTTCCAGTCTTCATTCATCATGTATGAATTTATTCTTTATTCAGTCATAACTTAATTCAATTTCGTTCTGATGTGTCAGAGTCAAGGGTTCGGTTAAAAGATAAAGACGAAGATCGTGTAGATGAATCTGGGTCATTAGAAGCTCAGCCAGTAAACCAGAAAAGGGACAGACGTAGATCCGCTGGGGTTAGGATGAAAGGTTACCTATCAATGATAAATTCTGAAGTGGCTTCTGGTAAAATGTCAAAACCTGGAAAAGGTTCAGTTTCAAATGTTAGTGCTGTCGCTGAAGAAATTCCGGATTCTCATCAATATATCTCCAAAAAATCAAGGAGAAAGCAAAAGAGGTTAGCGTCAAAGGTGAGATTGGACATAAAACTTCTCTCAGCTTTGCTCATCATCTTTATCTAATCTAATTTTTGGCATGAAATGTACAAAAATGTTATTGCAGATTCAAAATATTGAAGCTCATCCTGGTGAATCCCTAGGGATTGAGGTAACTTTATATTCCTCATCCATTTCTTTTGTCTTGCACAATAACCTTTTTTCAGAGAATAATGGAGCTGCTCTCTCATTTTGAATAGCACGGATCACATTCACAACTTTTACAAAATTGTTGAATTGTTGTTTTGACCTCTTTGTTATTGAGATAACATAGTTATCACAGACTTAGAAATACATTCCGTATCTCAAATAGTGCATTGATTACCCAAACCAGTGTCTTATCCAGTCAAGAGCTCACTGAATTGAAATGATGCCTACTTCTTTTAGGCTGGAGATTCTGCGAAGAAGTTGATGAGCAAGAGTAAGAAAGCTTCACAAACTGGTTCGCCAAAACTGATGAAAGTTTCTGAAAATTCTTCAAATGCTGATCTACGAAGAGAAGGAAGTGACTCAGCACAATCAGCTGCTCAGGTCCCTGTGGTTAACCAGGTTAACTTACCTACTAAAGTCAGGAGTAGGCGTAAGATGGACCTCAAAAAACCAAATAAAATTCCAATTGACCAAAGTAATGCGCCTTTCGCCTCACTGCAGGACGGATCATTTGATCATAAGGTTTAATAATCTCCACTTTATTCAAAATTTGATGTTTGGTTATTCTTGTATTAACTTCTGTTTTGCAACTTTTTCTTTTTTCTTTTTGCAGAAAAAACTGTCTAATTGCCTATTGAATCCTCATGTTCAGAGATGGTGTGCATACGAGTGGTTTTATAGTGCAATTGATTATCCTTGGTTTGCAAAACGGGAGTTTGTTGAGTATTTGTATCATGTTGGATTAGGTCATGTTCCAAGATTGACTCGTGTGGAATGGGGTGTCATAAGAAGGTATATGTTTCTAGCTAATCATTTTTATGCTGAAGATGTAGAAGTATGTTAGACAATGCTTCACATCTTCACTCTCATGTTCATGCAGCTCTCTTGGCAAACCACGACGATTTTCTGAGCAGTTCCTGAAAGAAGAAAAGGAGAAGCTTAATCAATATCGAGATTCCGTTAGAAAACATTACACTGAGCTCCGTGAAGGTATCGGGGAAGGACTACCAACAGATCTTGCACGACCCTTATCAGTTGGACAGCGAGTCGTAGCCATTCATCCAAAAACAAGGGAGATCCATGATGGTAGTGTGCTAACAGTTGATCATTCTAGGTGTCGGATTCAGTTCGACCATCCTGAACTTGGGGTTGAATTTGTCACGGTAATTTATTCCCAACTTGCACCATTATTCTAATTGTATATCTATGGTATATGGTTTTTGGCTACTGTGTCACGTAGATATTATATTACCACAACATTTGTATGAACTCTGATCATAATGATCTAAAAGCTATTGAAGACTAGTACTAACACTCAGAATTGAGATGTTTCTTACGAGGAATTTCTTTGTCCATGTGCGCGATGAATTCCCAAGGGGAGCTATAATCCAGTTGTTCACTTTTCTCAAACTTTGTACCACATTAAAAAGTGAATCTGGTATACCACTCTGATGCTTGTATCTTATTCTGGTCCTATTGCATTTCATTCTCTCATGGAATTTTTAGTTTAACTATTGAACAAGGCTCCATTTTTATTCAATTTTTCATTTGTAAATTGCTTTATTCCAACTTTGTACTCTTTTAAAAGACCTTTTTCTAGAAAGAATGTGAAGCAACAAACTTCTGGTTTCATTCATGTTCATGCTTCTTCGTTTGATTTGTTACAATTTCATGTTACTGAATTCTTCGTTCTACATATATTTATTTGTTATTTGCTCAATTCCACTGCTAGGATGGCTTTATGTAATTATTTACCTTTTGCAGGACATTGACTGCATGCCCTCAAATCCTTTTGAGAATATGCCTGCTTTGCTCTGGAGACATGCACTTATTGTTGATAAGTTTATTGAGAATTTCAATGAGTTGAAAATGAATGGACAAGCAAAAGAATACTGGAAATTTTCCCCAGGTGACAATCTGGATAACGTTGATGGTCTTTCCCATTCTTCTCCCGCTCATTCTGCCAGTAGTTTATTGAAGCAGACAAAGGCATGAGTTTTGTCTCCCTAGTTTTTCGTTCTCAAATATTTGGATTAAAGTTCATTTAAACGTGATCCTAATTTCCTCTTTTTAGTACCTGATTCCATTGTCTAGGCACTTCGTAATATTATTTCAGATGGTGATTACTTAAGAGAAAGTTCATATGATTTGTTTGGAATTTCCTGTGCCTGTAGCTCATTAAAATCTTGCTTTTTTTATGTTTTCTAATATCATGGATTTAGAAGTCATTGTGATCCTAGGAAGGAGAAGGAACCAGATTTGTCTGATAAATTATATGATATATATGAGCTGACTGATTGTTTGATGAGTAAAGTGGTGGAAATTCTTTCTCAAAACATGAGACTTCCAATTCTAATTGACTATATTCCAACTATTGTGGACCTGTGAAATTTTATCTCAGTTGTTTCATTTAGGATTTTTTATTTAATACTAGTTGCTCATCTTCTGTACCAAAGTTTATGTTCACTTCTGCTGATGAATAATAAATGTATAGTTTTATAATCTCCAGGAGTATCTAAACAAAGAGTTTTGTTTGCCAGGTGGCTTCTATAAATGCCAATGTGCAAACTAGGACTGGGCCTATAGAAACTACTACCATTCAACAGACCGCGTATTCTCAGCCTTGTTCACCAGCTCACATTCAGGCAAAAGAAGCTGATGTTCAAGCTCTTGCTGAGCTGACTTGTGCTCTTGATAAAAAGGTTATAGCATCCAAACTGCTGATCTACTGCATATGTGTTTTTACTTAATTGACATTGTTTCTTGCATGTTTTGCTACAAAACCTCCATTCGGAAAGAATTCATTTAATTTTTAAACAGATAGAAATGAGATGATACATGCAGGTCCATTGGAATGCGTGGTTGAAAATGAAGTCTACCATTTATAAATGATTTTTAATATTGCAAATGGAGGCTAAGTTTGTGCTATAGGGTATTTGAACAGTGTTTCAATATGTATGATATATGTGGTCACATCGGAGCTGTTTGTCAAAACTATTATTATTGTGCTTTATATCAAGTTAACAAACTAGAAGAGAGCTCAACATTCATTTTGTTACATGTAGGAAGCTGTTGTTCTAGAATTGAGACGCATGAATGATGATGTGTTGGAAAATCAGAAGGATGGTGATGGCTCTTTGAAGGAATCAGAGCCGTTCAAAAAGCAATATGCTGCTGTGCTTGTACAATTAAATGAAGCCAATGAACAGGTACAGATCTCCGTAAATTAGAATTGAAAATTTCTTTTGCCAGTTCTGTATATCGGGAGAAGGGTTTGCAGTTACATAGGTGCTATAGAGCGTCATTTTGTTTTGCAGGTATCTTCTGCTTTGTATTGCTTGAGACAACGGAACACTTATCAAGGGAATAGTTCACTTGTATGGCCAAGGCCAGTCAACAATTTCAGTGATCTTGGTGGCATAATGAGCTCTCAACCGCATGAATTAAGAATACAAGTGAATGAAATTATTGATAGCTCAAGAACAAAAGCTCGAACAATGGTAGATGCAGCTATGCAGGTAGTGTTGTCATTTATATCTGCTGCTTCAGTATTCTGATAGAGCTTGTAGAATCGATTTACTATAAATACATTTACAACTCTTATTATTGGCATGAATAGGAGAAGGAACCTTTCCTTGACAGACATTGAAACTTGGATTAATGACCCCAGCTAGATATAACAAATAACGAAGATGATGAATATACGAAATTACTCATAATATTTACTGTAGAACTGGTGTGGTCATTTGTTGGAGTGATGCTTACCAAATTTTCCTCTCGGTATTTTGTTTCAGGCAATATCATCACTCAAGGGTAGGGAGGATAGCATGGAGAAAATTGAGGAAGCTATAGATTATGTGAATGACAAGCTTCCATTGGATGATTACTGCAAGCCAGGGGTGAGATCTTTTACCTTTTCCTACAAGTTTCACAAGATCAATTGACTTTGTGAATGTCGTAATTTTTGCAGGCACCTGATTGTAAGTTGAATGCATCCGATAAAAATGAGGCACAAATTCCTTCAGAACTGATTACTCAATGTGTAGCTACATTGCTTATGATTCAGGTAATTCTTGGAAATACTAAGGCACTTTTCGTTTTTCTCAAAAACATATGTTCGGCTAAGCTTAAAAAGTTTACTTATAAATTATTTAATTCTTTTATTCATCAAAGTTAGGAAAACATTACTCTTTCGACACTAATGTAAGTCATTTTCAGTAAAAATAAATAAATAAATTGTTTTACTTGAAAGTAAGGAAAAGTTATCCAAATATGCTCATAGAAAAGAATACTAGAAAGCAACCAAACATGTTGCAGTCACCATTATTTTCGCATGCTTATTCGAGTCATGGTTACATAATTGCAGAAATGTACAGAACGAGAATTCCCACCATCTGATGTAGCACAGATACTCGATTCTGCTGTTACAAGTATGCAGCCGTGCTGTTCGCAGAATCTTCCTGTGTATGCTGAAATACAGAAGTGCATGGGTATTGTCAAGAACCAAATATTGGCACTGATACCTACATAGCCGTGTAAAATCAGACCCTTTGCGCTTTCTCGTCGTGAATCTGACATGCACATAATTAAGTTTACCGTTAATTCGGTTTCAGAACCTGTAATCCTATGAAATTTTCTTCCATTCCATTGCTATTGGGATTGATGTGTTAAAAGGTATTGTAGTCGATTCTTTGGTATAAAACTCTGTGAATTGAGAAGCTAAATTTTCTAGTTTCTGGTGAAGAGCAGTGATGGTTGACACCTTCACATTGCCTGTTTGGCTTAGCATAATTTTTTTTACTTAGAAGTAAATATGCAATTTTAGTTCACTCAACTTTTACAAATGTTTGTATTTAGTTATAGAAGTTTTACATGAACTTTAAGGTCTTGTTTGATTGTCACATTTTTCATGAAAAATATTACATTCGAGGAAAACAAATTTCATTTTGACCGTTTGATTGCAACATAGAAATGGAAATCGAATTTCAAGGTACAATCATTTTAAGCTGCATTTTTTTTTAATAGAAAACGAATTTTTATGGGTTTGGTGAGTTTTTATTTTACAACTAATATAGAATTGGAATTCCTTTCCATTTTTGCTTATTAAACGGACTCTAAAATTTCTTGAGTTGCCATTAACTTATCTTCCGCCAACACTAGTGGAATTTTGCCTGCCATGTAATCAAGTCTATTAACTTTTAAAGTGATGGGCGTGAGAAATGAGATAACATTTTGACAAGTTTAACAGCAACTCACATTAAGTGGTAACTCAACAAACTTTTAGAGTTATTAGTCATTTGCACTGGCTATATTAATTTGAAGGTAATGTTAGTGTGTTGAATTCTCATAAATTACATTTTGAATCAATGTTTATTCGAATTGATTCTCAATTATCCACCTCTGAATAAATCAATTTGCAATAAGAAAACAAATTGATGTGAAGAAGTTCAACTAAACGAAAGTAGAAAAATGTAAAATTATAGACAAATAGATGAAGCTAAAATTAAAGATTGACATGTTATGCAGGTTATAGTTAGGGTATGATAACATTAATATGTTTCAATCTACTATAAAATTAGAAATGTCAGATTCAACATCCCATGCATGTTAAAATTTATTATACTAACAAAAATTATAGTATCGTAAGATAACAAAAATTATAGTATCGTAAGATACTATTTATTTACAAGAAGCATGAGGTGAAGCATTTTTTCCAAACCAAATAACTATACTATTCAAATAGAATATAAGGGTATCTCATCTTACAATTTAAATGTCGTAATCATTTAGTTATATTTTAGCTTCTTATACAGTGTCTACTCAGGTTGATGTGTTGAAAACTGAAAAGGACAGATTGCAGCTGGAGTCGAAAGCCTTGTAAAATGAGAGCAGATTATAAATTGAGCTTGAGAAAGAGAAATCTGAGAAAGAAAAAGTATTACACTACTGGTTCCCTATAACAGTAGGATAGACTTGCAAAAGAATCTACATTTATACACATTGATTGGGGAAAAAGAAGATATTTTTAAAAATAATTCAATGCAACAGGTAATCAAATTTGAAATAAATTCAAAAGATCATAATACCCGTTGGTGAAGAGCATCCCATCACAGAAACATCTACTACAAAGCAAAATGGAAGTGAGAGTTCATTTCAATGTTTTCATTTTTTTGTGTCTAGTTGGTCTTCGAGAAGGAAGTTGAAAGGAAAATAATTTACTGATCAGTCAAAGATGACAGCAAATATTGGAGGAGTGGTGCAGTGTCAGGAGCATGACGGCATCAAAACGCTTAGGAGAGGGAGATAACAGTGACTAATAGAGTGAAATGGCATATAAAGGCTATCCACCATGAGGTAAAAAGTAAATGCATGCCAACAAGAGATTAATGCCAGAGGCACAGAAGGACAGTGAACACAGAGAATGGCACAATGCCACAATCAATTGCTTTCTTCATTCTATAAATTCCTCAAATTTAGGTTGAAGGGAAAACTTGACAAAGTATAAGGTAATATTCCAGTACTTAAAATATCAAGGCAAGTGAAACTACGATATTGGAATTATAACAGGCCCAGAAATATAGAAAAGGCAAGCAACTCTTCATGTGAAACTGAGTTAAACCATAAAAGAATTTAGTTCGCACAATTTCGGTCTTCTGTGTTGAAAGCAATTTATTCCTCTGTAATCAAAATATTTAAAAATAATTATTTTGTAGAACAAAGCAAGTGAAGGACTAAATCACTTACATTAAAGGGAAATTATTTAAGAGGAAATTACACCCACATGTATTTAAAATTTACAATTCAAAAATCAGGTTTGGAGTTTACTTATACAAAAATCAGGTATCTCATTTTAAATATTAAATATTAATTCATTTCTATCTAAAAATCTAAAAATCATTTATCACATTCCTTCTCATTTATCCAAACCCTCGCCGTTCTTCTCTCTCTCACTTCCGTCTTCTCTACATCTCCTCTATGCTACAGTCGCTCGTGTCGCCGCCGCCACCACCGCCTCTGAGCGCGCGCTCTCTCTTTCCCCCCTTTCTTCCTCTCATCCCTTTCTCCATCTTCTCTCTGACGGCGGTGCTGCAAGCATGTGGATTTGTGGAGGTCATGGCGACTTGGTGGACTGATGGTTATGATATAGTAGATTTGTGGAGGTCGTGGCGGCGTGGTGGATTTGTGGTTGTGGTATGATGGATTTATGGAGGTCTATGGTTGGTCTGCTGTGGATTTGTAGGGACGATTTGGGGATTTTTTTGGTGGCTGTGGTTAGATCCGACGAGTTCAAATAACGATGGGTTCAGATGGTGCGACGGTGGTTGTGGTGAACGGTGGTTGGTGGTTGTGGTGTACGGTGGTTGGGTACGGTGCCATGGTTAGGTACTGTGGTTGTTTTTGTGCTGTTGTGGGTGGTGGAGTTGGGTGTGCTGTTGTGTGTATGCTGATCTGTATGTTTGTGTGTGTTCTATGTTGTTTTGGTGGTGGTGGTGGCGATGGCGACTGGTGGTGGGGATGGTTGTTTGTGCTGTTACGGGTGGTGGAGGTGGGCGATATGTAGGTATGGGTGCAGATCTGTGTGTGTTCTGTGATGTGTTGGCGGTGGTGGTGTTTGACAACAGTGTTGTATGCGGTGTTGTAACGGTGGTCGTGGGTGGGATGGGATGGACGTGGTGTCTGTAACCAATTATTTGGTTGATTGTGACCAATAATTGGTTAATTTTTGACAAATTAATAATTTGTGATCTAAAAATTATGACTGTGATCAATAAAATACTGTGTAACCTACAAATTTATTAATTTGTGACCAATAAAAGTAATCCGTGACCTATAATTTGATGTTTTGTGACCATAAAATAAGTGTGTGACTTTTAAATTTCGTGATTTGTGACCGATGAACAAATTGTGACTTTTAAAATTTTAATTTGTGACCGATGAACTAACTGTGACCTATAAAATTTTTGAACTGTGATCTTAAAATTTTTGAATTGTG
>CAIGRB010005775.1:25079-74478 GCA_903798255.1 Fraxinus quadrangulata | reverse complement strand
TAGTATTTAGCTGATTGTTTGAACTCCTTTCGATTTTGTTACTTTGTAATATAAATCTTTTGTTCTTTATATTTATTTGGTATTCTATTGTTCAATGTTAAATCAGCACTACGTTATATAATACAGTGTTGAATTTTGCATTTGCGTTGATTTGGGGGCCCAATTTTGGGAGTTCGCCTCTGGCCCCGAAAATCACAGGACCGACCCTAGTTACTAGCAACTTTGCTACCCTTTACATCATTCTGCAGGGGAAAACCACTTCATCAAACTTTTGGCAATACTTGAGCGCAGTATGGCCTGTTTGACAAGATTTTTCAAAATTCAAAAGCTAATTCTAGATTAAGAAGCTGCATTTAGACATATTTTGATAATTTTTTGTAAGTGTTTTATCTAGCTAGAATAGCTTTTAGAGGAAATTAGTCAAAATAACTTCCTTATGAAGCTCTTCTTTAAAGATGCAAAGGTAAAAGAAGCAGCCTGCCAAATGCACCTGAGACTTTTTTAAGATCTTAGCCTAGAAGTGTCTCAAGGCAAGCATAGAGGTTAGCAGAATATATAGAATAAAACTTAAGCTTAGAATAAGAGCCAAGCAAAGAGAGATGCTGAAAGCAAAATTGTTTCTTAAAGAATATCTTCATTTCTCAATTACTTTCGTAATAATATAAAGTAAAACATATTGTTCGAGTTTTTTTTTTTTTTTTGGTGCTCTCAAATTGTTAAAGCAAATTAACAAATGCACTTGAACATGGCATATATCCAGCGAAGTATTGATACTTTATGAAATTTTAAACTTTATAAAATTAGAAAAACTAATTGTATAATTACCAAAATCCTTCATGTCAAATCGTCAAGAAAATTAATAGTGCATAACATACCTTAATTTTTTGGGAATAATTTCTTATTACTGGATCTTGAATCTTTATTATTGGCTCTTTTGAATCTTGAGTTCTTAATCTTGATTTTGCTTCTTCCTCCATAATTTTGATTGTCTTGCTCTTCAATTTAATTGTTCCAATTATTTTTCTTGATTCTTTATTGTAATCTAGATTCTTGATTGTGGGTTTCTTGATCTTCCTCTTCAATATACTTTCTCTATTAATTTTTGTATTGATGGGATGATACAAAGAATGAAAAGTTGCATATGATTGGGGACCATAACTCTATTTATAGTTTTCTTATGTATTGACACATCGTCAAGTACAACATTAATGGATACAATTTCTACACACATAATCTGACTCACACTTTATTTATATACTATAAACCCAACAATTTAATTTTTTATTATATTACTTTAATTGGCTTAACTTTAAGATAGCCTTATACACAATTAATTATATATGTAGGCCCACATGACAAATTAATAAACTCAACATGAAGTGTAATCAAAATCCACTATATAGCCAGTTTTGCAAACCTAACTTATATAGACAGCCATTGCACTTTTGAGTCATATTCATATATGTAGTGTTCCTCTTGTACAAGTTAAAAGTAATTTTTCCTAAATCCTAAGAAAAGGGGATAGAAATAATAGAAAATAATGAATTTTACTCTTTGTTGTTAAAGGCCACTGTTGTCGACTTCATTCGTGGTCCAATTGAAAGGTTGGTCAAATTTCTCAAGAATGTTCTTTTCTTACCTTTTCACCATGCTGTAGTTCTGTTTCAGGAGATTTTGGGCGGATGTCATTGTTACAATATGATCGGTATTAAACTATTGCAAAAAAGTTAGCAGCAATTTCAAGTTGAAAGCAATATGTCTTGCAATAATATTTTTCGAATTGTGTCATTTTACAATGAAAATAATAATTCTATTAATGTGGAATCTATAAAACCTAGTTTACAATATGCCAATTAACCACACCCAGGTTTGTGCTATGCAGTCGCATAGCGGTCCGTCTTGCTTCTAAATTTGAGTTGTTGATTCCAATGCATTTCAATTTGTTTCCGCTCTCATGCCAGACATGGAAGTTGGTCTTTGGCTTGTTAACTTTGCCCTTCTGGACTTTATAGCTTGAACAATTGATTGGATGAATTCATTGACTCTATTTGATCTCGAAGTTGTCCTTAACCTCTACTCAACATATATCAAACCATTGATAACTTGTTGCCTTCCTTGGATCCCATCATTCATTCCCTCTTCGGAATGATTTGACCTTGAATCTGTACCTGTATCAAATAGAGCAAGATAAGAAACAATGAAAATGCAAATTATCACAAACTTACCTTGAAGATCCAAATTGTAGCCATTGGTTTCAATCCTTGCAATGACATGGAATGATCTATCTTCTCTAGGATGTAATCTTGACTTTATTTGCTTTCTAACAAGTCATTATTGTTGTAGCCATTGTTTTCAATCCTTAAAATGATGTAGAATGGTCCAACTCCTCTAGGATATAATCTTGACCTTCTTTGCATTCGAACAAGTCATTTTTGCCTGAGCACCTAAAACCAATCACCGGATTCGAATACTTTATGCATCTTCCTTTTGTTACCTTGAGATACATATAATTCAATCTCATACTTTCCATCTAAACTACCATTTACAATAATAGTTAGATCAATTAAACCAAACAAAGTTACAAATTTAAGCCATAAACCATATCAAAACGTGTAATAGAGGATACTAAATTGGTTCTCAACATATTCCATAAATTCGAACCAAAATAGTTAAGGATTTTGATATTGAAATATAGATTTTCATGCCTCAAATCTCCAACAATGCACCCCAATTGTCTATTATGCTCAACATACTAGAATATCATTAACTAGCAATTGATTGCCTATGATTGCATGTGACAACTGACTTATTACTCTCATAGAATTATTAGATGCACTAATATGTGTAAAATTACATGCTCCATGTGAAAAAATATTACTAGATATTAGACCATCATCTAACATATGTATGGGTATTGATTCTTTACTATGACATAGTTGAATGCGTATCCTTCGATACTCATCAAATTCTCCACTTGCATCAAATCAATTGAATACTCAATGGCCGGTATTCCACTAAATAAGTCTTTATTGAACGAGTCTTTGAATTCCTGAAATAAAAAATATCCAAACTGGGAAGGGTTTGCCTTTCAATATCACTATTTTTTACATAGAAACTCACTTTTAATTTTTCTCTCCACTTAATAGATTCTCTTTATCTTCTCTCTTATGGTTCTACTTTTTTTTCTCATAATTAGCCACCTCACTATCTTCTCGTCTACTCTCTTTTTGTCTTACGTTGTTTTTCTTTTCTTTCTCATATCTCAATCTCAATTGGTCCTCATACACTTGTTGTGTTGTTAATGGTACAAGAGTAACAGCTCTCATATCTTTTACAAAGTGTACCTATTTTTGTACCCCACCATGCATCACATTCCTATCATATTCCCATGGCCTCCCAAACAAAATATGTCTGACATGCATATGAACTACATTACACATCACTTCATCATGATACTTCCTAATTGAGAAACTCACCAACACTCACACATCACCTTAACCTCCTCACATTCATTCAAACATTGCAATTTATAAGACTTGGGATGTTTTAGTATAGTTAATCTCAATTTTTCAACAAGTATAGTGCTAGCCACATTGGTACAACTACCCCATCAATAATCATACTACATACCTTGTTGTTGACATATCATCTCGTATGAAATATATTCTCCCTTTGTTATTCCAAGTCGTCTACTTTGATTTGAGCACTAAGAGCTCGCCTTGTAACCAACAACTCTCCCATTGTATACTCCACTTTTTCACTATCACTAGCATCTTCCAATTTCGACATGTCATACTCACCACATCTCCACTGTCTCGTAAGATCATCGCCTTTTTGTTTGGACATTAAGAAGCAAGATGTTCTGATCCCAAGTACGTAAAGTATTTGATATCCCGATTCCTAGGGTGTTGGGAATCTGCCTTTGGTGTAGCTTTGTTAGCAACTTCCTCTTTTCCCTTCGATGGCTCAGTTCTACTTTTTGAAACAGTCACATCACCTTTATTGTTATCCCACTTCAGTTTCCAAGAAGAGTAGAACTCGATGGGTATCTAGATGCTCCCTTCCTCTTCAAATACCTCTCTACCTTCATAGCTACATGTAGCATGTCCTTCAACTTCACATAATGTTGTATTTCTACCACGTTGCTATCTCCTTATTCAAACCATTCAAAAATTGGGATAATGGTGGCCTTTGAATCCTCCTCCATATTCGCTCTAATTATGACAATCTCTATCTCCTTGTGATAATACTCCATACTCCTAGATTTTTGAAATTTTTTTTGTAATTTTTGATAAAGATTCCTATAGTAATGATTAGAAACGAACATCTTCTTCATGATAGTCTTCAATTCTCCATATGTTTCAATAGGCCTCTCATGATTCCTCCCCCTAAATGTTGCTATTTGGTCCCACCAAATGATAGTATAATTAGTAAACTCAACGACAGTAAATTTTACCCTTTTTTTTTCCTCTGAGTAGTTTTGGCAATCAAACTATCTTCTTCTCCCACTCCAAATATGCCTCCGGATCGCTTTTTCCTTTAAATGAAGAAACTGTTATTTTAATATTACCCATATTTCTATCAACTCCATATCCAACATAATATCTAACCCTCCAATCATGTTTATCTCTTCTATTCCTCATGTTTCCTATTTCAACCTCCAGTAATGTATAATCATCAATTCCAATGCCCGCTTAATTTTCACTACCAATATCCACTCTAGAATCCCGCCTACCTTATCTCCTTGTATTAGGAATTTCCCTAGGTTGTTCCCCTATGAAAATTAGCAAGCAATACATCTTGTCTCTCTATACATGCCTCTTGCCTATTCATTCTATCTCCCACATCACCAAACAACCTTTTAAATCGTCGTATCATCTCTTCCATCATGATGATTTGACTATTCTTCTCGATTGAAGTAGAATCGTCTCTGCAGACATCCTAAATCTAGAATAATATATGTCTCACGTATGTACACTCGTGTATTACTCAATTTGACTTTTTCTCTCTATTAGTCTCATCGCTCTACTTTTTTCCACGCAATGCTTCCTTACAAGTGTTTCAAAGAATTAATTTGATCTCAATCAAAAATTCAACCCTTGTGGAGTTCAAACAAGAAATTGAGTAAGGAAAGTGACTCTAGAATGATTAAAGAATTGGGAATTTGAACTTTGAATGAAAACGCCAAAGATAAATTCAAGAAAGTGTATCTAGAATTCAGACTGAACATTTTTTTATAATTTCAAATTTATTTTTATTTTATGTTATTTTATTAAATGCGTGAGAATTCAACAAATAGCCAAAAATTGAAAATGAATTGATTTGAGCACTAATTTAGTGCACAAACAACTTTTGAATTTTTTTTGGTATCTTAATTGGATTGAATGACTCAAAAGATGAAGAACACGAAGAATGAAAATAAAAAAAAAACAAATAAGGAATTAAAATGATATAACTTTGATTTTTGGAGCCTAAACTCTGATACTAATTGTTGGAAATTTACGTAGCAATTGAAGCTACGAAACCCACGACAAATTAGATCAAACCCAAGAAAGTCAAGAATCAATGTTTGAAAAGTTCGACTCAATAAATTATTGAATAAAAGAACCAAGACAATTGTCAATAATATCTTAACCTCGTGAGCACAAAACTTTGAACCTTACTTAAATTGTCACTTAAATTGTTGAACGCCATAAGAATTTAATTCTTGATAAATTAGGAATTAATTCAATGACGAACGAGTTGAGAGCAATATGTCTTACAATAATGTCTCTCAAATTATTTATTTATACAATGAAAATAATAATCCTATTTATATAGAATCCATAAAACCTAATTAAAAACGGAATTGCTCCTAAAAAATATAAAAAAAGATACCATAAAAGAGTTTTAACTGAAATAGAAGTTTATACGAAATTTAGGAAAAACACGCACAAGAATGTACTATGTAGCCGCATAGGCTCCCTGCATGCGGTCACATAGGCCAATTGACAGCATTTAGTTTTGGTTCGGTATGGAAGCATGCGACCGCTCCTAGATTTGTGCTATGTGGTTGCATAGCAGTCTGTTTGCATTCGAGTTTGAGTTCTTGATTCCAATACATTCCAACTTGTTTTCGCTCTCATGCCCAACATGAAATTTGGTCTTTAGCTTTCTAACTTCACCCTCTTGGACTCCATAGCTTGAAAATGTAATTGCGTGGCTTCATTGACTCTATTTGATCTGAAACTTGCCCTTAGCCTCTCCTCAACATATATCGAATCATTGGTAACTTGTTGCCTTCCTTGGATCCCATCACAAAAAAAAATTCATTAATTTTTAACTACACATTCTCCACTATCTACGATTCCAAAATGCATTCTACTCCAAAAATTGGGCTCAAACATGTCCTAAATGTTTTACATTATTTTTTAATATTTTGTTATATTTTCTTTTTATCTTTACTTTTATCTTTTCACTTTTATTTATCTTTAATCTCTTCTTTAATACATTAAAAGTAGATTAGAATTTATCCAAGTTATATTTATATTTACTTCAAGTATACTCTATTGTTTTAATTTAGCATTTATTTGATAAAGATTTTTTTACGAGTGATTCTTTGATATTATTATTTTATGGATGTGAGATTGAAAAATATGAAAAAACATGAATGTGTGAAAATGATGTGGAAGAGAAGCGATCTCAAAGAATCAAAATTAAACAATGACTTAGTTCATTGAAACATGTATTTGAGCCCCATTTTCCCGTTAAAATGCATTTTAGAATAGTTTTTTTATGAAGAATATGTGGTTAAAAAATAAGAAAATTTTGGATTTGCGTGTAATATTATTTTATTGAAGAATGTGTGGTTAAAAATAAGATTGAGAAAAATGTATTTTGAAAATAATGGGAATCAAACGAGGGCATATTAGGAATTAATTTTGTTGGGAAATAAATTAAGCCCATGTTTGTCTTCTATTAAAAAGAAATTGATACGGGAAATGATTTTTGGAATTGTGATTTTTTAGAGAATATATGATTAAAAGTAGAAAGATTTTGAATTTATGTATAAAATATTTTATTGTGAAAATGTGTGGCTGAAAATGCATTTGAGAAAAAGAGTTTTTATATAATGGTAGACACATAAACTTGATTATATCAGAGGTGAAATTTAAACGATCAATTTATATAGTAACTCAATATTGAAAGTAGCAAAACACACATGTTTCATAAATTATAGAATGGATAGACAGCTTGTGAACAATTAATCTTTTGTTTGTAAAGAATGCATGTATCTTTGAAAGATAATGAAAAATATTAAATGTTTGTTCAAAAAATAAATAAAGAACCAAAATATAGATTATTGTTAAGTGTACAAAATTTTACTCCCTAAATTTAAAGATATTCTCTATTTACATAAGATTCTCTTTATAAGAAATCAAGTAAAATGCACCTTGCGGCTGCAAATCGATCAATT
This sequence comes from Fraxinus quadrangulata, assembly GCA_903798255.1. Classification (NCBI taxonomy): domain Eukaryota; kingdom Viridiplantae; phylum Streptophyta; class Magnoliopsida; order Lamiales; family Oleaceae; genus Fraxinus; species Fraxinus quadrangulata. The sequence continues at coordinate 67,022 of CAIGRB010005775.1, read as the reverse complement.
GTACTAAACTCGAAATCTTTAAATTGATACCATGTCTAATTAAATTTTGTATACTTTTGATAAATACATTTTACACACTTATTTAGGCCATAAACACATTGATAGTTGCTGACAAATTTATTGAAATATGACTTAATTCTATATAAATTATGTTTTGTAGGATAACATTAATGGATATGGTGGAATTTAAGAGAAACAAGCGAAAAAAATGATTAAAATGGAAGAAAATCAAAGCTCAGGAACCAAAGTGCAAATAGCCAAAAAATGACCCAAAAGAAGAAACAAAGATGTGAAAGAGTAAAAAAAACCAATTGAACGAAGGAATGACGTTTTGGAAAAAGAAGAAAAAGAAGCGAGAAAAGAGATTATGAAATGAGAAAATGGAGTTCGGGGACTAAAACGCAAATTTTGGATTTTCATCTACACTATGCAGTCGCTAGTGTAATATACCATGCGGTCGCATGGTCGGCTTCAAGGAGTTACAGGGCTGAGTTTCATTGAACTATGTTATAACATGAAGTGATACTATGGTATAGCATAGTACATTTTCGGAGGAAAATTTTTGATTTTCTTATATGATTCCAACTCTTATAGAAACAAATCTTGAAACTTCTTTTAAAGACATAAGGCCGTCCAAAAGTGTTCACCACGCATTACAATACATTCTAAGAGATTTTGGAGTATAGAATGAGGCAAGAAACACGAAGATCAATTTCAAGATTCGAAGATTCAATTCAAACTTTATTTGAGTAATGTCGATTTTTCAATATTTATTTTGATTTTTTCTTCATAACATGTTAAGTTAGATTCATTTGTGCTACGAGAACAATGAACCTTGTAATTTGAATTTTTAATCTTTAGTTTTACATATTTGACATTTAAAATATGTTTCTTTAGGATTTTGAATTATTTACATGATTATTTTTTCTCTACAATTATTGTGCACGGTAATTGAATGAATTTGGTTATTTATTTTATACATTCGAAAAAGGAAAATATGTTTGACATAATGTAAATCGTCATAGAGTCCGGTAGAAGATAGAAATATTTTAAGTGTTCATAAAAATGCACACATTCTTGTATATTTACATCCGTCATAGAAATATAGTTGGATCATATATGAGAGTAAATTTAATATTACTCGAGAGAGATTGTTAAATAAAATAGGAATATTGATTCATCAAAATTCAATCGTGTTGTCAAATTGTAGAACTAAGGTTAAAAAAGATTATTGCAAGGGAATTTTGGGATCCTAGTACGTTACCATTTATTAAACACATCAATTTGTGTTTAATTTAGTTAATTTACTCATAATTGTATAAGTAGATTATTTTAGTCATAATTTTGTTCCAATCAAACACACCATATTATTCATATTTCGGTTAAGGTCGCGATAATTAAAATTGAACTACACTAATCTCTGAGGGACGATACTTGGACTCAAATTCACTTTATTACTTGTTAACGAACCGTACACTTGCGATAGTTTTAAGTCGAAAGATATTTTCATGAACAACTTTAATTACTTGCATATCTTGAAAAATAAAGAGAAATTTACCTAAAACCCTCCATTTTAAATTTTAATTTCATTAATTATGTAGTTTTTTTTTTTTTTCAAAAGTCAGGTATATCTATTATACCACACCCCATCTCAATCCATCCCACCATTTCAGAAAAAATAAAAATAAAAAAAATCTGGATATACAATAGGACTTAATCTTGAGGAAGGCCTAAGATTTTCTATTTTGCTTAAATGTAAATTCCCATTGTCATTTGTGATACTAATGAGAAAGGGTTTGACAAAATGTTGAATGTCGCAATGTATACATGCACTAACAATTTCCTTCATAAAAGGGAGGATACCAATTAAGCGCTCTAGCTGTACCATTTGCATCATTTTTGTGGGATTGACACTTCAACAATTGGTGGACACAAGTTTAGAGATTAAGATAGACTTTACTAAGTTAACAAACTATAAATCTTTTTGAATTATCGGGACTTCAATCGTGTCCAAATATAATGTTAGTTTTGAACTACTACATTTGTTGAGTAAACAATGTCCATGAAATTTTTGAGTGACTAGCTCCATAGCATTGCTAATTTAAATTTGTAGTTTTAGTAAAAAAATAACTCATTTCATGAAATAACTGAATTTTCTACAATACCTATTACTTCAAATGTTGATTTGTTTTTCCTGCATCCAAATGGGTGTGACATGCTATCAAATGTGTAATACGACAATCATCAAAATTCCGCAATAAAATTTCTCTCGATGAAGAGGACAGCAGAATAATGTTTCCAACGATTTTATCGGGGTAGTCACTCCAAGGATAATTTGCTTGCTGCAAATTCAGAGATTAGATTTAGCTAAAAAAAAAAAAAACCAAACAAACAGTTTTGAATTTCAGGGTTCGAAATCCATAATGCTGCAATCTTATTTGTAAATAAAATTCCAACTACCTAACTTTGTTAAGAAAGCGAGAGACGTCTTCAAAATAAAATGCACATTTATAAATCCCACTATTTTTTCAGTAATCATTCCTCGAGAGTAACATAATATTCTGAGAAGATCATGTTGTGTAATATTGAACTCTTGCCACATGATCAGGCAAAATGCAAGATGAAGAAAGTTAAGATTGGGTGGGCGAGTGCATTTTGTTGTATGTAGAGAATGGATATTATTTACTGTTGCATATTGAGTTTTGAATCATACTAACTTTTCTAACTTAGTTACATAAAAGCATTGAACCACTACAACGTATCAAGTCATCTATAACTTCCGAAAAATACTATCTATCATGTTCTATAGCATTTTCGATAGCTTTCATAGGTGGTGTTATTAAAAGTTATATCTCTATTGTAACGTTTTAGGAATGCTATTATAAAGTACTATAAAAAAAAATTTACATAGCATTTTATTATCGTCATGGTTTAAGTATTTATAGCATTTTTTCGTGCATCCTTTTTTAATTTGATAGCATTTTTTGGTAATAATTTTGACTTTAATAAAATTCTTTAATCTTCATGATAACATTTTCAATAGCATTCTTTTTCATCATAATTTTTTAATATTTATAGCATTTATTGAATATAGCGTACTATTTCCAATAGCATTTTTTATTATAATGTATACATATTATATAGCATTCCTAATTCCTTAATTATCAAATATAAATATTCAATATCATTATGTTTTGGACTAAATATGAACAACAACAATCAAGCGAATAATAAATTCTAAACAACCATCAATATTATTCTATTGAAATTTACAAATGTAACTGTTCAATAGAAAAATCTAATTATGTTACGTCTCACACCAAATACTAATAGCGTAATCGGCTTGAAAATACAATAAACAACATTAAATTAGAATCATATCATTCTAGTTCTTCAAAAAATAAAATTCTTGAAATCTTGCAACTTGTTTGGAGATCACATTCATAAAATCAATGATCCATTTAAATATGAAAATTAATAAAGTGATACAATTTATAGATTTTAAAATAATGTAAAGTAAAAAAAAAAATCAAAACCCTAATTAGTAACCGAAGATATTAAGGCATAAAATTTGACCTTATTATCTGTGCTACTTACTCGATTACAACTTTGTCAAATGGCCATGCAAATGTGATACCAACACATTCTTCAATACAAATCATATTAGAAGTAGGCCTCCACAAGAATGCATCATCTTTCATAGCTACATCAACTTGAACTATCACAGCATTAGGTCCTAGAGGAACGTGATGAACCAATATTTTTGGATAATTTGAAGATCAACGTCCTTCCGCCACCTCTTCTCCTATTTCGATCAAATCTAGTAGCTTACACTTATTATTGAGTGTATTAGTGTTTACACTCTTCAACAACACAAATTTAGAAGCTAGGTTATAGTCTACTTTAAAAATAAATATATATTATCAATGAAAATGAATGATAAATTTTACTGGTGAAGACGGTAATTGAATATTAGATAATTCTTCACTTTGCTTTTTCTGAAACTACAAAGATAAAAAAATTCAGAAACTAGTTACTAAATCATGTGAAGTAAAAGTGTATATGAGTTATATTTCACTTAAAGGAACTTACTAACCTGTTTTTTCAACAAGTCGTTGATTGTCCTCTCCATATATGTCACTTGAACCTTTAGATGATTTTGTTCTTCCTTTAAATGAGCTATATTAGACTCTCTTTGAGTTAATATGGAACACTTTGTGTAGCAAACTCACCTCCAATCCCTCGTAATCGTCCACTATTATGTGGATCAAGTACTTTTGAAATAGCATCTTCTTTTATGTTAGTGTTAAAGGCATGTTGACTCGCCTCTTTCAACTTTTCATAAAACGACAATATATAAGTTTATATACACCCATTCTTTATCCATAATCCGTGGGAACCCAAATATTATCTTAGTAGTATATATGAGTATACCTATATTCGGAATGGAACATTTCAATCTTATATTTAGCAGTATTTAGCACTACACAACAAGGACAAATCTAAGGAAACTTCTAAAATATCACCTGACTAAATATTCAACAGATGTTGTTGTTGATGATATGAAAAAGGTTGGGCTGGAATTTAGGTATTATAGGTTGAACACAAGTAATTAACTTAGAAATCTTGATTACTCGACTAAACTGTTGTCTTTTTGGAATTTTTTGTTAGCTTATTCCAAGAACAATTGTGCTTGATCCGAATGGCAAGCAACTACTACAATGGCCTCTTGAAGAACAAGCTCTAATAGGGGATAGGGTATAGAAGTGAGAGATAAGAAACTCGAGAAGGGAGAGCGACTTGAAATCAAAGGAATAATTGCTGCACAGGTATTTTCAGTATTTCCTCCTGCAAATAATGTAGCACAATATGTATATGAAAATCGAATTCCAGTGGATATATGATTTCTCACTTGGAAAGTCAACAGCACCAATGAGAGTTGTGGAACCTCTTATCTGCCCTAAGGCTTTCATGAAGCAAACTGTGTCAACCTTTTCTTAACAAAGATATCCGTCGATTTTGAAAATAACCAAAAAGATGAAGTCAGTAAATCAATCAACTTGAATGTGGACAAATTCATAAAAGTCAGACCCTCACTTGACAAAACGTTTCAGTGCTTAAAAATTTACGTAAGTCTATGTATGTAATGAGATGGGGAACGAATTTTGTAACTTCATATACCATAACATATTAAAATGGCAGAATCTGGTTTCATATTCCACTTTGCTTAAAAACTTAAATAAAATTGAATTTAACGCCTAAAGTTATAGAGATCCTGAGTTGCATCAATTCTAGTGCATAAACATGTGACGATCCAATCTAAGAGCCCAAAAAAAAGAAAAAATACATTCTTAAGGAAGTGAAGAAGAAACAATCTCCACCAATCTCTCGATTCAAACTGTATATGCTTTAAAACTTCCCTTCCACAATTGAAAAAATAAAAACTGCAGAACAAAGAGAATGATAGAATCAGCAACAAGATATGAAAACTTTGGGATGCATTTGTTGTTATTTGTGGGGATTTTCTGAAATAAAATTAAGCGAGAAAGACCGAAAAAGAGATAGAGAGGCAGAAAAACACTGGGAAGATGGTTTGTTGAAAAAAATAAATCGTTAGCGTAGAAAAAGTGGGATATAATACCACTATAAATTAAAAGAGGCAATGTTGATGCTGCCACGTGTCGCGATTTCCCATCGTCGTAATTCAAAAAAAAAAAAATTGGGTAGAAGTACATATATTGGAAATGCACAACCTCTTCCACCATTTTCTCACGCAACCAGCCACTACTTCTCCATTTCCCCCACGCAACCCCATTTTGTGTAAGCTTTACTTTTCCTCTTCTTCTCTCTTTTGTATTTCTTTCTCTCCCACAACTCTACCTGCTCTAATTTCTTGAGCAGAGCGACAACAAGCGGCCAAAGCGTAACACAAAAGGGAAGATTGTAAAGAACGATTGGCAGTCCAAGGAGTTGCCGTCAACTCAGATTCAGCCTGACCACCAGTGGTTTGGTATGATAAGTGTTGTTTTGTTTGAGTAGTGTTACTTTTGGTTTAATTAAGAATTTAAATGATTATGTGATGAATAAATTAGTGCAAGTTAGTTTTTTTCTTTTAGTGAATTTAAGGTGAACTATTCTGAAAATTCCGAAATGCATAAAGTTGCTCACTTTTTAGAGCTCAATTGTGTATAAAGCCTAGAAAAAAATAAAATACATTTTTGACCAGACCACTCTGGTGTTATACCAAGGGGAAAATCTTGCAGAAAAAAGCAGGCCAAAACCTTTTGTCATGGTTGGTAAAGCATATATTGCCATCTAAAAGATTGTGGCTGTTACTGATTGAGAACTTCTTGCTTATTGCATTAAAAAGGAGAAAATGATCAATTTTTGTTAGGGGTAAATTTTTTTTTTTTTGGAGAAGGCAAAAAGGTTATAATGCATGATGTTGGTTGTAACTATGACTTGGCTCAATGTGTAGAAGTAAAGGATATAACTCTGCAATTCATTCCACCAATTTACTTTGTATATTTTAAACTGTAATGGATTTTGTATGGGTGAATAAAACCCCTCTTGTGATTTCTTTTGCAACATCATATGGAATCAGGTTAAAATTTAGCAATGAACAAGGATGTGTAAATATATACATCTAGAAACAAGCAAATTCAGATACATAAATATATACATCTAGAAAGTTGAAACTTTAGTGAAAATCCATTGTAAAAAAAAAAAACGGAGACATGATCCGTGTCTTCGTGTGCAAGGAGATATCATGTGCGCACACGGTATCTCCATGTGCAGCATGGTGTCCCCGTGTCATGGAGACATGGGTCGTTCTTTTTTTATTACTACAGTGGTAACAATAAAACAGTTTTTTTAACATGGTAACAATAACATTTAAGTTATTTTATGCTCTTCTCAAGCACATAACATTAACCAAATTGAATTTGTTTTTGCTAAGACTTGTTTGCTTCAACTAGGAATACAAAGTACTAACAATAGAAGAATTTAACCCTTGCCTCATTTATGCTTGAAGATTTGAAGTTAATTTTGTATTAGTTTATCGAAATGGAGTGTCTTTTATGCAAGCTTGATCACATTGCAACCATCAATATACCTAAATTAGATAGCTATTAGGAAATTTACCCTCTTATACAACTTAGCAAATGCTGAGGAATTTGTTCTTCTTCACTTCATTACTTGGGAAACTACACTCGAAGAACATGTGAAGAAGAGTATTAAATGTTACTTCCTTTTTGATATGTTTTATCTTAACTTCAGGAATTAAGTTTTTATTTTAGTGAATAAGAATTACGAGGACTATAATTTTGTCCATTTTCGTTTTCTTTCTTTCTTTGTTGTTAAATTTTGTGTCCAAAAATATTCTCGAATCAAAATACCTCTTTCTCAAAAAATAAATAAATTATATTTACCGTCTTATCTTATTGCCTTTCGTTTCTAATCTTTGCCTTTCATTTCTAATCTTTTATGTTCCTCCTCAAGTTGTTAAAGCAAATGGAAGTCATTTACTTGTAGACAATACAAACGAATACAAGTCGATGTTAATACGATATATTCATCCGCTTAGACGATTGGAGGTTTTGCCTTCATAATCTACATGGGTGACCTTTATAACTGGGATATGGTAGTTATCCAATTTTTTATGGCAAGAGAGCTATTCAATTTATTTAGGAGAGCACATAAAGATAGGCGCCTCCCAAGTTTCAGGCTTTTAAATTGGTAAGTAAGCTATCAGGCTCTTAAGTCGAAGCTTTTATTTTTAATATTCAGCAACATTTGGAGAACTTTCATAATCAAGCTGTGCAAGTAGTATAAGTGGAGTGAACTTATGGATTTCTCATGAGTGTGATTAATGTTCTTTGATTTTATGCTTCTTCTTTTTCCAATTATTGTTTAATTAAGTAAACGGGATTTCTGAACTTTTGTCAGCATCTAAATGTTCAAGAGTTCAAGGTCTCGCGTCACAATAACCCTCGGCTGCAATGGTCAGGTAGTATCATTACAACACTTCTTTTGTTTATACTTATATTAGATCATGTTTATTATTTTAGCAGTTTCTTGTTTGGTTTGAAATATTTAATAACTTAGAAATTGCAAAAATGATCAACAAGTTTCAGATTGAAACAATTGGTTCTTGGGTTCTGCATCTACTAATTTTTTGTGAAATCCCATAATCCTATTATTAATCTATAGTTTTTTTGAGTTTAAAAAAAACATTTTTATCAGCTTTATGTGGAAATGTGGATTTGATTGAGGTGCTTTTACTTGTCCTCATAGTAAAAAAAAACATATTTAACTTGTATGTTTTTGATAATTTTGATGGTATGGATACCTGCATTTGAAATCTAGATGCATTTTCGAACTATGCACTTGTGAACTTGGCTATGTTTATTTTGGTTGTCTTTTGCAGGTAGTAAAAGTGCACAAGTTGCATTAATTCTTTTTATTGATTCAGAGCTAACCTGTCTTTTGCACCAAGGAAGTTCTCAATAACATTTTCGATTCTTCATTGTATTCACTGCAACTGAATTTCTTTGGATCTCTATTTCAGTTTGGGTCCGGCATCTACACGTTTTCCATTGCATGTGAAGCCTTCTCTGAACATTTCATTCTTTAACTAAAATCATAATTGTACAGATCAATTAGGTTTTCATTTCTCTTTCTTTTTCTGGATTATATTTTTTTTTTGTTTTTAGGGTATGAATTGTGGAGATATTGTGTAGAGTGAGAAACCACAGATGGACTATGCTGAGTCTGGTGTTGTAGAAATTACCTTAGCAAGCATTACGTTCGGGTACATTCTTATTGCAAACAAATTAGGCTTGAAGTCATTGCATTGTGGTTCATTGTTTTAGTAGTAAAAGCTTGTATTTTTAGTTGATTTGATTATTCACTTTTATTGGAATAAAGCTTTGTGTAGTATTCTTGTTTTAATTTTCAAGTCCCTGTATTTAATTAGATTCTGTAAGTTAGGTATAAGTTAGTAAAAAATTTTCTATAATGTTTTGTATTGTTTTCCAATTTCTTTAATTTCAGTAACTAGACTTAATGTTATTATTTTGTGAACCATTACTATTTGCCAATAAGTCCATGCCAAATATTTTGTTATTTAGCAAAAGATATTTGACAGTCATTGATGAGATATGAATGATCAATATGTACTCATCTGCACATGTGTAAAAAGAATAGTATTGATATGTAAGTTTAATATGTGTAATTATCTTTCTATTTTGGTTCAGAATTTCATAAAATATAATGTAGGAAGTCATCTTCTCTATTGAACAATCATGCATGTTAAGTTAATTTGAGAATAGGACATTCTATTTATTGTTTTTATGATCATAATTTGTAATTTTATTATAATTTATCTTTGTGGGTCAAAATTTGCCTTTAGTGATGTGTCTTGAATTCTGATTAATTTAGAACTGGTGTGTATGTTTTGCAATAATATTATGTAATTCAATAGCAAATTTGGAAAATATGAATCTTTTTAAAAGTTAAGCCCTTATGCGCCTTTACAACAATAAATATCTACGTGCACACGCATGTATGAAAAATCTCGAAAATTTACATATACTTATTTTTAAAATTAACCAACTAAAGTGCAACGCACGTTCAACCCACTAGTTTTGGAAAAATATGGAGGAATGGATTTTGGGCTTCTTAATTTGGTGGCCTTTCAGAAAATGCTATTATATTATATTTAAATAAAATTCAATTTTAATTTATAGCATTATCAACAAAAATGCTATATTTACATTTTATAAAATGTATAAATTGTTGTAGTGAACTACGTGCACCTGTCACTATAGTACCTAAAATCTTGGCTGCATGATAGTAACCTACCTCCATTTTATATGGATATTTCAACAAAAATGTCAATTTAGATTTTTCGAATGCCATTTTGAACCTTTTTTTTCTGTTAAACTATGAATCAGCTATGGCATAGCAGATTGCGTCCATCAGCTATGGCATAGCAGATCGCGTCCATTCCACTATGTCTTAATTTATAGCATTATCAACAAAAATGCTATATTTACATTTTATAAAATGTATAAATTGTTGTAGTGAACTACGTGCACCTGTCACTATAGTACCTAAAATCTTGGCTGCGTGATAGTAACCTACCTCCATTTTATATGGATATTTCAACAAAAATGACAATTTAGATTTTTCGAATGCCATTTTGAACTTTTTTTTTTTTTGTTAAATTATGAATCAGCTATGGCATAGCAGATTGCGTCCATCAGCTATGGCAGAGCAGATCGCTTCCATTCCACTATGTCTTGATATCTCGGATCACATTTTTTGGAGGGTCACATCAGACGATAGATTTACTACTAAATTAGCATGGCAGCTGATCCGCCCTAGCAGGTCAGTGCAGGATTCATTTCACCTACTGTGGAGCACTATCATACCTCCTACCATCTCGTTCTTCTGTTGAAGATTATGGCAGGACTTAATACCAATTGATGTCATTATCCAGAGGAGGATCGACAGTCAGTTGGCTTCTCGATGTCAGTGTTGTATAGAGATTGAGACCATCACTCATATTTTTACTAGTAGCAGTATTTCANCAGAGATTGAGACTATCACTCATATTTTTATTAGTAGCAGTATTTCAAATCATGTTTGGCAACATTTTTGGACTTCATTTCAAATTACCATGAGTGCTGGAGAGAGTGTCAGACAGAGATTCCTGAGATGTAGGTATTCTGGACAGTTTGTAAGGATCGGGCACATTCGCATCATTATTCCTCTATTGATTTTCTGGTTTCTTTGGACTGAGAGGAATAATGGAAAGCACAGGAACATACCTATGAGTTCGAGACGTATTATTTGGAGAGTTTACTGTATGGAATCCTTCCTCCATATTGGTGGACTTTTCCGACCAATGTAACTTGCTAAACGTTTTGGTATTTCTTTGACTCTTCCACCATCTTCTCCCCTATCATGGTTTGGTGGCACACTCCATCAGTTGGATCTATTAAAATCAACACCGATGGTTGCGTCAAGGATGGGTTTGCGAGTGGTGGAGACATCATCAGGGATTACACTGGAAATTGTATCAGGGCTTTCTTAGCTTCATATGGATAGTGTTTGATATTAGAAGCGGAACTCAAGGTTATTCGTGATGGATACTACTGGTTAGAGATCTTGGTTTGTCAAACATTTGGGTTGAGGCATACTCGACCGTTGTCATTCATTGCATCATCAGAAGTGGCAGGCCATGGGGTATCCAGGGCATACTCCGACAGATTGCAGATTTCATTTCAATTGACAGAGATAGGATTTCTCACATCTTCAAAGAGGGGAATCAAGTTGTAGATACACTTGCTTTTGAAGGTTGACATCATCGTAGATACCAGTTATGGACCAACTGACTTATCACAACACATCAGGGCGCTCGTTCAGATTGACATATATGGTTTGCCTAGCATTGGAGTTTAATTTTTTACATTTTGATTTTGCTTTTATTCTTGCTCATATTAGTTCCTCTTGTAAGAGAAGTAGTATTTCCTTATTTATTGATTTACTTTACTCTGATTGTAAGGGAGGTAGTACTTTTTTTCTTTTGTTTTTGCTTTACTTTGTTTTTGCTATAAGGGAAGTAGTACTTTCTCTTTTATTGTTTTGTTTTGTTCTACTTATAACCACAGTATTCCTCCGCCACAAGTGAGGACAATTGATAAAATTTCAGAGGTACCGCCCTCCTTCCACTAAAAAAAAAAACTACGAATCACATTTTTCTTTTTTGCACCGGCAAAAAGAATTTCCATAAACTTACCCCTTTTCTAAAAATTTAGAACGGAACATTGATTTTGATGTATTCTTTGGTTTAGTATAGCACTCCTCTCCCACCCAAAGTAACATTATGCTCTTTCTTTGTAGAGATTCTTTAAAACTGATTTTTTTTTCTCAAACTATTTTTCAATCATATTCTCAATAAAATAATTTTGCACGTGGGTTTATTAAAAAAAATCTACTTTTTAACCATTCATTCATAAAAAAATATTTTTCACAAAATCTATTTTTTAAAAATCCACATCAAATAGGCTTTATAGGATTTCATACATAACAATGTATTTGCAAGTTATACAATGAAACCAATAATAGAATACATTTGCTCAAGCTTTATATTAAATGTAGTGGTAAAAATGTGGGTGCGAAATGACTTAGTGGTTGGTGAAAAATGCCAGAACAGATTAAAGTTGGTGGTCGCAATTAGATTTAATTCAATATAATGGCGGCATGTGACCTAATAGTTGGTAAAAAAACGTTAAGAGAGGGATATGGTTCGTGGATGCAAGCAAGGCGGCAAAATATAAATTTATGGGGGCATCCTCAACTAAAATTTTGATAGATTTTAAAATATTATAATCATAATGAATTTCATGGATCTGAATAAATTTTCACAAATTCCATAAGAATCACATCAAATATGGTAAAATTTCAAAAAATTTGGATCTATGTATTTTTAACCTTGAAATCCATCCAATTTTTCAAAGATCTCTCTATTAATGGAATCTTTATAAATTTACTAATTATTGAGGATACCTAAATTTTAAAGGATTTCATAGAATTTCATTAAAATCTCAATTGAGGACATCCCTTTGTCATTTCGCATAATTAGAAGATACGTGAGATAGTTCCAAAATGCAGTTTAAGGTCGCAGCAGTAGGAATGCCTAAATTCATATTTTTAAAATGGAATTCTCTCAAGCACATGAGTTCTCATTTAATTAACAAAGAATGTATTTGATTATCTTTATTTTTCTTGAAAAATGTTGTTTTTTAATTCAAATTCCTACTTTTTTGGTGTTTGATTGATAATTTTTTTATGGAAAATATTTTTCAACTTCTGGTTACGTGAATATATTTTTCTCATAAACAAGAAAAACATTTTTTTTAGTGAGTGGCAGTTTTATTTTCCAAAGTAATTCACTATCTCCGACCAATAAAAAATGAATAAGTATAATATTTTTAGGGATAATTGAAGAAAAAGCCCCAAACCCTTAAAACGTTAGTAAACTTTTCTCAAATTTTTAATTTATTGCAGCCGTTAACCCCTAACATTTTCAAGTATTGCAGGTGAAGCCCTTTTAGACAGTTTTCATACATAATTCTGCTAGTTGACCAAAAAATTAACTTTGACCACATTTTTATTAATTTAAAAACGAGTAAAAGAGCAACTTTCCATTTATCACATTAAATAATTAAATAAGAAAAAAAAACACACACACACACACACGCGCACACTTGTGTCTTATTCCTCTCAACCTTCACACACCCTCACTTCAAATCCAAAATCTACACCAACCACCGCCACCTTCATCGCAAAATTGAAAAGTCCTAGGAAGAAAATCCTAAAAAACATAAAGAATAATTAAACAAAAATCAAATCGAAAAATTCTGAAAATAAGTGTAAGGTTTTGGTAGAAATTCTGAAAATCCTATTTTGTAAGATAGAGGAATTCCCTTGTTTTGCGTTTGAATTTACTTATGTTAATAAATAATCTATATAATTCGAAGAAGTGAACGGGTATTTCAACTGTACTAATGGATCAGTTAATAGCTCAGGGCCGCCTTTTGACACCTTCGTTTCATGCTAGAGATCTTTACCTACACCACCACCAACACCAATTCTCGCACCACCAGTAGAACCTTGAAGATTAACCAAGCGAAAACAGTAATATGAACCGCAACCTAAAGTAAGATCGTGACGATAATTACGATGTTTCCAACACCACGACGGCAACGACGTTGGGGGAGAAGAGTTAGTGTCAGCCACTAGAGAAGGAGAAATGACAAGAAGACCTAGAGGTAGACCGCCGGTTCAAAGAACAAAACAAAACCCCCCTATAATCATCATTCGAGATAGTGTAAATGCACTTAGATCCCATGTAATGAAGGTCGCTGATGGCTGCGATATTCAAGAAAGTGTGTCCAATTTAGCCACACAGCGACACCAAGATATTTGCATACTAAGTGGCAACGGTACTATGAATAAATTCTTGATTGATCTTTCTTTTGTTCTTCTAATGGGGTATTTGCGTTTGAGGTGGAGGTGGTAGTGGTAGTGGTCGGTGTAGATTTTGGGTTTGAGGTAGGGGTGAGTGATGGTTTAGAGGAAAAAGATACTGGTGTGCGCGTGCACTTGTGTTTTTTTATTTAATTATTTAATGTGATAAATGGAAAGTTACTCTTTTGCCCATTTTTAAAATATTTAAAATGTGGTCAAAATTAAATTTTTGATCAATTGAGATAATTATGGACGAAAACTTTCTAAAATGGCTTCACTTACAACATTTGGAAATGTTAAAGGAGACTGTTGCGACAAATCAAAAGTTTAGGAAAAGTCTGTTATTATTTCAAATGTTTGGGGCTTTTGCTGCAATTATCCCTATTTTTTAGATTGAAAGCTAAATCAATCAAACACATTTAATTAATAATTTATATACACATAAGTTCTTACAATTGAATTGCTTAAAATTTATTTTCTTTCTATGTAAATTCTATACTTGCAATTAAATAAACTATAAGAGTGTTTGATTGACTTCATTTTCCATGAAAATGTCATTTTTCCACGAAAGTTCATACTTTTGGAATTTTGATTTACAATTTTTTCCATGAAAATTTTTTTTTACAACTTTTAGTCACGTGACCAAATTTTTCTCAAAAACAAAGAACGTATTTTCTATAGAAATTGTTGATTTTTATTTTTCAGGTAATTCAATATTTCTCTCTGTCTCTCTCTCTCTCTCTCTCTCTCTCTCTCTCTCTCTCTCATTATCCACTATTTCTCATCTACCCACCAATAAAAAATGAAAAAAGTATAATATTTTTTAATTTTGAAAATTAAATCAATTAAACATATTTAATTAATAATTTTCATACAAATAAGTTTTAGACAATTGAATTACCTAAAATTTATTTTCTTTCTATGCAAATGTCATGATCGCAATCAGACGTACCCTAAGAGATTTCGAACACTAAAAGATCCAAAATTTCAATATTTTTTACGTGAAAAATTATACTAATCAAACACAATTAATTGACAATTCTTAGAAAAACAATTCTAGACAATTCAATTCCCTATAATTTATTTTCTTTCCACTCAAATTACATGCTCGCAAACAAATGCATCCTAAATCTAATGCGTATAAATGAATGGACAAAAAATTGACTCAATTTCCCTATTTTGTATATTTATAAGCCCTTCATTTGTCATGATTATCAATCAAAACTAAACCTTTTCTTTGATTTTGATTATTTGATAATTACTTCTTTTTCACCCCATTTTCAATCATAATTTTTCCAAAAAATACATTTGCTTATTTTTCATATTTTTTATTACTCTTTAACCACACATCCAAAATAAAATAAAATAAAAAAATCAAAGAATCGCCTCTCACAAAGATTTTATCCAACTAATTAATCACCTTAATCAATTCCATAATCAAGGATACTTTAGTCAATTCACACAACTCATTAATTTCTCCAATGATAGATCAAAATTTAATTTAAAGAAGTTGAATTCCATCGACAAAACCTAAATTCCTATTCAAAACCCTCGCTCCCAAACATCGTCAGCCGTTCTTCTCCGCCGAGTGAAACCCCATTCATATTGAAACCCAAGTTCTTCATCTATTTTCCGATTGCATATTCTAGGGTTTCATTACCCTAGAAAAAGATACACTTTTTATATAAAGTGGCATATATATATATACACATTTGTTTCTGTCATTGTTGCGTTGGTAAAATAGAATTTGGAGATGGTCTCCGGTTCAAGAATCGATGGCGGGCCTCAAATTCTATCGGCGGGTGTGCGTAAGACCATACAGTCAATTAAAGAAATCGTGGGCAATCACTCTGATGCCGAAATATACGTTGCCCTCAGAGAAACCAACATGGATCCTAATGAAACCACTCAAAAGTTGCTCAGTCAAGGTCCCTTTTTCGTCGTTTAACCCTTTTTAGCCTTGGATTTTTTTTAATGCATATGAATCTTGAGTTTTCTTGGTTTTTGGGTGTCAAAATGTTACTTGTGGATTTAATTCTACTGCACTGATACGTACTAGTGTGCATTAATGAGTATTTAGGTTCAGTGCGAGAATTTTGAATGTAGCACAGATTGGGGCCATTTGCCTAACAATGCAATGTATTGACGAGTGTGTGGAGTGTATATTTGATTCTTGGACTATGTACTTCAAGATCGTTCTTGGCAGGTGTTATTGAGTTTCCAAGCTTTAGTGCCATCAAAGACCACTTTATACCTTCACTTAATTAGAGTCTGGTACGGATTAGAAAGTGTTTTGTGTAGTGTTGCAACTTGTCAAACAGAACTTTTTATGCCCAGTATGCATTACTAATTATGCAAATTTCATACAATTAAAAACTATTTCTTAATTTCACTTAAACAGAGACTGATATACATTTTAGAGTCAGTTTGAGTAGTCTTGCAACTTTTCAAACAGAACTTTTTATGCCCAGCATGCATTACAAATTATGCAAATTTTCACTAATATAAGTAGAGGTCTCTTAATTTTTTTAAGAGTACGGAGTGCTATCCTTGTTACTCTTTTGGGTGCTGACTTCGTTGGTTTACTTTTACTTTTCCAAATAGAAATGGAAAGACCATGAAAGATCTTGATCAGCTTTGTTTTACAATGAATTGCTGTATTGCTTGAACAGATTTGAAAAGATATTTTTTTTTTATTAAAAATTTTTTGTATATATAAACTCCCATAAGTTTTTGTGTTGGATAATTTATATTATTAGATATAAAGCTAGTATCGTCCTTGTTCCAAAGTATCTCGTAGTGTTGAAGAAGTGTGTCTCATAGTATTATGTAATCTTTGATAT
Organism: Fraxinus quadrangulata; assembly: GCA_903798255.1. Classification (NCBI taxonomy): domain Eukaryota; kingdom Viridiplantae; phylum Streptophyta; class Magnoliopsida; order Lamiales; family Oleaceae; genus Fraxinus; species Fraxinus quadrangulata. The sequence goes on along the minus strand of CAIGRB010005775.1, from coordinate 50,139 downwards.
TATTATGTCAATTGTTTAATTCTTATTGCTATACGTTTCTCATGCTTCCCACTTGTATTTACTCAGATCCATTCCATGAGGTAAAGAGAAAAAGAGACAGAAAAAAAGAGGTATCATGATTGCTGTGTATTTTCTTCTCATTTTATCTGGATTTCTTTTTACCTATTTGGTGAATTAACTTTCAAACCTTGTTTTCTGCTCAATACTCATTGCTTTTTAATTTGTAATGATTTAGTTTCATTAATTGTAAGGCTTACTGTGCTTGAGGTTTTAAATTTATTTAGCCATTCATTTGTTTATTTCATGTCTTGAAAAGTATGACTTGCAAGGAGTTCTCCTGTATTGATCAGAATCTACAATAAGCTAATTTTTGGAATTCTGCCTTAGGTTTCTGGATATAAGAGTTCTGTTGCGGCAGAGCCCAGATTAAATTCTGAGGCTGTACGTTCAACAGTGAAATCAAATGCACATTTTGATCAGAATGCTCAAAGAGGTGGAAATACTCGAAATGTCTTACCTGGTAATGCACTCTCATGTTCAGGTTTCTTGGTTTCTGTATATATATGAAGTTATGAGTTGCATATGCAAAATCGTTATTTGATTCTTAAAAGTAAATTAAAGCATCAATTGCACTAGCTGTATATTCCATTTGTAGTTGTTAAGTATTGTCCTTTTAAAGCTCGTGGGCAGTTGTGGAATTGTATTAGTGGTAGCTTTTGATATGCTTATAGACCAAGATGACTAGGTTTTCAAAGCTTTTAATATCAACATCTAAACGCAACTTCCGAAACATTTTTTATACTTGTGATTGGCAAATTCTCCAGGAAACATTATTTGCACTTGTGAATGGTAAATTCCATTTTCTTGTTGCTTTCATCGCTGTTAATAGGATCTTTTTGAACAAAATAAAATGTCTAATTTGCCACAAGAAACATAAAATGGATTGACAAAGTAGCAATTACATAGTAAAATCAGCGTTTAAAAAGTATCAATTAGATACTGAGGTGTTTCACCTTTGGCTACAGATATAAGCCTTAAGGCATTTGAGGTGTAAGCTTCCTCAATCAATTAAAATATGCAAAATAATATGGTAATATGAAATTATGCTTATTATAAATCCTGAACCATTGTAAGACTTCATAGTAAAGCAAAATAACAAAAAATGAAGTTGAACTTGTGATTTCAAAAGTTCACTCTCTTTAAATAGGTGAAACAATAGTTCATTCTCATCTTCAAGGCGTAAGCATTGACAAAGAGCACCCTGCATGTAAGATTTACAGCTATTAATGAACGCCTTGCACAAGACCACTTATTTCTTCGTGCTTGCTGTGTGAAACAATAGTTCATTCTCATCTTCAAGGCGTAAGCATTGACAAAGAGCACCCTGAATGTAAGATTTACAGCTATTAATGAACGCCTTGCACAAGACCACTTATTTCTTCGTGCTTGCTGTAAATTCTATGATGCACAGACATTCAATTTAAATTCGTTAAAATTTTAAATTCATATATTGCATCTTTATAATTTTTTATATAATACACAATACAAGGCATGTCGGACACTTGCTCGAGGGGTGTCTATAAAGTATTTCTCTTGAGTCTGTAATTTAGCAAAATGCGCAAAAGTTTTGGACAAGGGTATATGGCTCATTGGATGTATGTCCTCGAGTGTTGGGGCCTAAAACGGCACTCCGCTTGTCCGAGGAGTATTAGGAAATGCTGTAATACTCGTGATCAAAGGAATAGGAGTTCCTATACAATCTTTTTGTGCTCCTATTTGATTTATTTAATTATTTATTCGTTTAATTCATAATTGTGTTCTTAGGTGCTCTTTTCTTTCTATTGCTAAGTGTTTAATCTTCGAACATATTTGAGTGTTTTGTAATTTTATTTGCTACGTTGAGTGGGTAAAGGTATGCAAGTTGTTAAGCTGACTGTACAGAAGTAGCTAAGAGTATGAGAACCAGCGATTCTTTTATGATTATTTATGCTTTAAACCACTCCTGTTTATGTCTCGCTTCAATCTTGCTAAGCTTGAGCTTTGTAATTCGCACGCACTTGCAATTTGGTTTACACAACCTGTTCTTGTGGAAATCCTGTCATTTGGTTTTGCTCATTTTATGCATCTCATGTTAATGGATATTAGATTTTCATAGGTATTTGTTGTGGTGAATGCTCACTTATCATTATTTTTTGTTGGTAAGGACTATAGCCTATATGTTTCTCACTCTTAATTACTTGAGTGAATAAAAACCCCTAGCCTATTTATGGGCCTCCCTCTCTGTTTTTGTGCTTTCATTATGCATGGTGTCTATGGATATTGGATCGAGTAGTTATCTGTTGTGATGTCCATTAGTTTGTCATTCTTCTTCTTGAGTCTTCTTTGTTTGTAATGAACTGTAGGTTTCTTGCCCTTCGTTGAATAAAAAACTAGTAGCCTTTGTATATAGCCTCTCGCTCTCTCTCTCTCTCTCTATCTCTCTGCACACACTTGCGCATGAATTACTATTTATGTGGGTCTACGTATATTTGAGTTTACAGTTGCTTAATTTATTTAAAATACTGATTTTAACTTTTTAAATTTGAGTGTATTATAGTATAAGAAATCTTTAACCCGGAATGGCGATTAGCCTATAACTTTTGAAATGAACATATCTTTAATTTCAAGAGCTCTTTATTCAGTTTAGGCCTCCAGTTGTTTTCATTCTCCATCTCGTGGATTAAAGATGTCCTGCAAACTTCGTTCCAATTTAAACTTTGTTTTCACCTTCTACATACTGTAGAATTGTGTTCTATTTGCCAAACAGCATGCAACATTTTGGCATTGAATAATTTACCTCACTTTTGGGTAATTGATTGTGTGTGGTTAATAAGTAATAAATATGCATTACAAATGTCATTCTCTGTGCAATTTGATACGGTCAATACACTAATACTTAATGTCTACCACCTATTTTGGTTACATATTATTGATGCAGAATCATTTTCGTTTATGATTTACTCAATTCACGTCATAACAACTTGTGGTTGAACATGCACCATGAGGCTTGTACGCCACTCTGTTCTTTGACAGATCAATCTCACTAGATGCAGGTGCTAGCAAAGAGTTCCGTGTCATTCGAGACAATAGAGCTAATCAAAATGCTAGTAAAGATTTAAAGCATGCACAGAGTTCAACTTCTACCAATGAGCAGGCTCCCTCCAATCTTAAGAGGTAGACAATCTAATTATACATACACTTCTGTTGTGGTTGGGCATTTTTTCAGTGTAGGCTTTGCAATAATGCTGGTTTGTTAAGATGGTCATATGCTCTGTGCTTTTAATTGATTTCAAGTAGTATTTAATGTGAGATTTCCAAGTTGACATGCATTAAGCTGTCTAATGTGCAATTGGTATTAAACCTATGTGATCATTTTTCAAGTTTTAGGTAGTTATTATAGTGTCTAGTTTTCTCTGTCTGCATTGAGCCCTTCTGGCATGCAGAAAAGTTAGTTTGCTATACATGATATATTTATTGAGGAAGTGTCATTGACTCTCCTATCCCTCCCCCCCTCCCACCTTACCTACACAAATTTTTATCTTACGCATATTTGGTATATTAAGTTTTTGACTGTTACAGCAATTCAGCGGGGATTCCTGGTCATCAAAAGCCACCAGTTGCTCATCATTCATCACAAGCTTTAAATGAGCCTGCTGATTTTCAACCTAGGCAAGCTAAGGGTACTAATTATAGGAAGGATTTGCTTGGTGAGAAGCGGCTGCCAGTTTCACATGCTGCATCACGAATACAAATAAGGGTGAATGAGTCTCAACCACGCTTGACAGCTTCATCTAGTAGTTCTGTGGTCGGGGTTTATTCATCCTCTTTGGATCCTGTTCATGTACCATCACTTAATTCTAAATCTGCTTCTAACATTGGGGCAATCAAGCGTGAGGTTGGAGTTGTTGGACCTCGTCGCCTGTCTTCTGAGAATTCTGGTAAGTCCCCATCTTCACAAAGCTCATCCTTACCAATTGTACAATCAGGACGAGAAGGCCATCACTCCAGGGAATCTATTCGACCCTTTAGTGCTATTTCTAAAGGTGACCAACCTGGTCAAAATATGGCAACTGAATCTGCCATACCAGTCCCTTCTGCGAGCAGATCTTTTTCAACTAATCAGCATGGTAGCAGATCTCATCAACTTGTGGGTCGTCAGAAAGGTATACTGTTTGCTAAGTAGAATACTTATCTTGATGCTTTGAACTTTTATAGCTGTCCAATCTAAATTTTTTGTGATTTTAGTCTGCCTGAGAGGTTAGTTATTCTTTTTTGATGTAATTGTGTCTTGTTTCAAATATATTCTGCTTTTAATATATTTTGACTTGTAATAGTATAATTTTGCCCTGAAGATTAGTGTTAAATTTTACCAGAGTCGAAAGTTGTGGATATCTGAACACCTGTATTTTAGGAATCTTGTTAAGGAGATTAAATGAGAAAGGAACTGGGTAGAAACTGCTGGATGCTGATTTTTGCTTTATATTGTGACTGTTACCTCCTAGCAATGCAAGTGGTTTCTAGTATCGTATCCTTTGATGCTTTCAGGCACGCCTACTTTTATAATTATTCAGCAAAATACTTACCATGTGTCATGTTTATGTAGCTCTTCAGCCCAACAAGGAGTGGAAACCAAAATCAACCTTGAAACCAAATGCCAATGGACATGGGGTTATTGGAACTCCTCCAAAAATTGTTTCTCCTCCTGCTGACAATTCTGAAGATTTGAAAACGGAAGCAGCTCAGATGCAAGATAGTATGTCTCAATTGAACATCTCTGAGAATCAGAACGTGATCATAGCTGCACATATTCGTGTCTCTGATGCAGACAGATGTCGGCTGACCTTTGGCAGCTTGGGTACACAATTTGAATCTTCAATAGATTCAGTTTTCCGCACAGTTGAGGGTGCTGAAGAATCAAGTACTGAAGCTTCCCTAAGGTTTGTTTGGTAACTATTAATTTGATTTCATCACAGCGTGCTCATAGTTGGAAGACATTACAGTTCACCTTCATTTTGCTTTGAAATTAATCTTCACAAGTGCTCTGTCTATCTCGCTTAAGTATCCTTTTTAGGGAAATTAACTTTAGCGCTTAGTTATAAGGGCGTGCCATCCTTGCTTGTGAGAGTAACAAGTTCCACTGTTCCTTTTTGCTTCTAGTACGCAACTACATAATTTTGGAAGAGTTAATTTAAAATAAAAATGAAGCACTCGGGATGACCCTTGAATTGTAATGCGAGTGTCTTCTGTTGGGAAATGCCACTGGTGGCTTCCTTGTAAGATTCTCGGTACTTGTAAAACAAAAGCTGGTTTTGATTTCTTGGGATAGAGTAGCATCAGATTTGAATATTTCTAGATCTTTGACAACTTAGATCTCATTTTGTTTCATTTGCACCTGCAATTTAATATTGGGAATGCTTTACTAGCTGTCATCGGTGAAATGTTAAGTATTTCAATGGCAGTGTGTCAGCCTCGGGGCCAGAATCTTCTACCGAGGAGCCTGCTGGTGGCAAACAGTTAGAGTTGATGGACGACCAAATCCGCAAATCTGGATCTAACTCTCCTGCATCGGTTGCAGCATCTGATCATCAATCATCTGAGAAGAGAGAGATTTCAAGTCCTGAGAACTTGGACAACTATGCTGATGTTGGGTTGGTTCGGAACAACAGCCCTTCTTATTCTCCGGAGTTGCTACAAATGCAAGATACTTCTGAATTGCCGAGCTTCTCAGTGAGTCCAGTGCTCACTACTCATGACTACACTGCTTGAGATTTTAGTTGTGTATTTGCTTTGATCCATTCATAATTATACTAGTCAGGAAATGCAATTATTCCTTTTAATTGCCTTTGTCCAGATCACTAACATTATTATTTTGTAATAATTTTCCATTCATACAGTCATATGAAACCCAAATGGGATATGATATGCCATACTTCCGGCCACTGGTTGATGAAACAGCTAGGGGGCCTGGTTTGCCGTCTCAACTGGAGGTAGAATTATTTTGTTGGATGCCATAAAATAAATATACTCAGTCCCTCCCTTTCTCTATATATCTCCTTCGCTCTTGCTCTCACTCATCTTCTGATCCCCATCTGTATAACCTTGGAGTTGTTATGTACATCTTATTGATACCTAATAGAAACAGTAAAATGTATTTTACTCGCTTCATGTTTGTTTCAATTCCATTTTTGCTTTTGCCGCCACGTCTTACCGTGTACTGCTTCGGATAGCTTATTTAGGTTTGATTGCTTTGTTCTCAGGTATTGGGGCATACAGCGAACAGCAGTCCTGCGTCCTCTATTGCCATGGTACAACAGCAACAACAGCTGGTACAACAGCAACAGCAGCAACAGCTTGCCCAGATGTACCCCCAAGTTCATGTCCCTCATTTTACCAATCTTATGCCATATCATCGGCAGTTCATCTCTCCTGTCTATGTTCCTCCAATGCCTGTGCCTGGTTACTCTAATACTTCTGCCTACCCCCATCCGACAAATGGAAGCAGTTACTTGGTGATGCCTGGAAATAGCTCTCATCTGACTGCAAGCGGCCTCAAGTACGGTGTCCAGCAATTCAAGCCTGTTCCCAGTGGTGGTACTACTGGATTCGGGAACTTTACTAGCCCATCTGGTTATGCTATCAACACTCCTGGTGTTGTTGGAAGTGCAACAGGGCATGAAGACTCATCTCGGCTCAAGTACAAAGATAGCAATCATTATGTTCCGAACGCACAGGTGAATGTCTTCCTCTTTGACTTTTTTTCTTTCTTTTTTTTCATTGTGGGGAATGTACTTTATTAGTAAGTTAACCTTGATGGTGAGCAATAGTTTTTGTTTCCATGGGATTTCTACACGATATCCTTGTGAATGTTGATGCCTCCTGCTTCTTTGGTAACTAGAATCTGTCAAACTGAAAATAGATTAAGAAAAATTGAAAGGTTGTCATATCATGGCACACAAATGGATTGCTATCTATTATTTCCGTTTAATCCTGAGGCCACATAGGAACCTCAAAATAAACCAGAATATGCTATTGAAACTTCTATTTTCTATTGTTTGCTAACAGCAATTCATTCAAATTAGAAGCTTATAGCTGTGTAACATGCTTTAGAATTCTTCTTTCTGCCTATAAACTTTTGGCATGGTTTTGAACAACATGCGTCCTTTTTTTGTTATCATCTGACTTGGAAAACCTCCTCGTTCTCTTCTTTCTTACTTTTTCAGTATTATCTTCTTGTCCTTAGCTGCTCAATTGTTCATTGATGATGAAATTGTGAACATGTTTTTGGTGCTCTGATTGTTATTTTTTGGGTTACAAGATTCATTTTTATGTTTTTGACATTACAGGCAGAGACGTCTGGAATGTGGATAAACCCACGGGATCTTTCTAGTCTGCAGCCAACGTCTTACTACAACATGCCTGGGCAAACACCTCATGCTGCTTATTTGCCATCTCATAGTGGGCACGCCTCATTTAATGCGGCAGGTGCAGCTCAATCTTCTCACATGCAGTTTCCAGGCATGTACCATCCTCCTACTCAGGCAACTGCAATGGCCAGTCCTCATCATTTGGGGGCTGCACTTGGTGGTAATGTTGGGGTTGGCGTTGCTGCAGCAGCTCCCGGTGCACAACCAGCTGCCTATCAGCAACAACCTCAATTGGGTCATCTGAATTGGCCAGGAAACTTCTGAGTTGCCCCCTTGGATCCCAAGGATTGGCATTGAATATAAGCTTTTTAAATTTTGTTATCAATGTGAAGAACGCACGTGCTTTTCTAATCAAATGCTTTCTTTCTAATCAATGCATCAAGTTGTGTTGAAATTTTGTCCTGCAAATGAAGGGTGTTCGTTCTAGGTTTCGATTTTATTCCATGAAAATGAGATCATTAATTGGGCTAGCTCTCGATATCCAAGTTAGTCTTATTTTGGTGGGTACAAATTTCTCATATTGCAAGATATGAATTTGCAATATTGAAAAACAAAGGATTAAACTATCGAATATGGTCTTTACAGCATGAAGCTTTGCAGAGAAAAGTAAAGGGCAAAGAGAGGGTCTTGGATCCCAAGATTCGTTTTGAAAATTGGAGTATTCTACTTTAGATTGTCTTGTACGTGTGAACATCAATACAAAATGGTGATGTTTTGATCTTCCTTTTGTCAGAGGGGAAAAGTTAAAGGTAGTACGTTCAAATTCGTCCTCGGGATCACCAACAATCCTCCCTTCTCACTCTTTTATCATTGTCCCCACCAACACTCTCGCCCTCTTTAACCAAAACTAAAGCAATCCCACACCTATGTGGGTTGGTGTGTCAGTCATGACAAAAGTGTTCCCTTCTAAATTTTTTTTTTTGGCTTAGCATAGGAAAGGGGTAATCGCATTGATTCCAAATCTTTCATTTTGATTCAAATTTGATCCAAACATTTCCGAACCTTTAATTTAGTCCATCCATTTGACCAGAATATTTGAATTTGATCACATTTTTATTGGGTTTTGCTACTTTTACACCAAAATGGTATAAAAGCGGTTATCGAAAATAATATGAAGAGAAAATATTGGATGAAAAAGTTAATTGCGTTTTATACTGATAAATGGTAGCGTCACGTGGCATTATGTAATTCTTTATATAAATCTTGATTTACATATAATAAGATTGACTAATCTTATAGGAGTAAAATGGAAAATTTTTACTTTTTCAATAAAACAATTAAAAAATTAAATTAAAAAAAATAGACAAATAAAATAAAATAAGAACTATTCATCTTCTTCCATCCATGGCATGAGCAATGCTACAATGTCAGGAAAAATTTCATAGAATTCATACAAGGAGACAAATGGCAAATTATCATTAGAAGATAATTAAAAAAAAGTAACCATACAGCTGCGGTCACCGCAGCACCGATTCTGTGGGTTTTCCTCCATGGTATCACTTACTCTAATCAAGATAAGAGGATTTAGCTGCACGATGCAGGTGCAGGTAGGGGCCCTTTTTTTCCTGACAGTTAGGGTGGTAAATGGCAAGTTGTCACGTGGTGGTTGTTTATGGTCCAGCCCACGCGCCACCTGTGACCGAATTGTAATCAGACCTTAATTAATTAATTGGCGTTCGTGCAGATTGTGACTGAATCTTAAGAAAGAGCTTTTTTTTTTTGCCCCGCTTACGGAGGCCAACATCTGTACACTGATTTCATTTCCACGTGTTTGTTGCAGAAAATAATGCATTTTTTTCAAGTGATGCGAGGAAAAATAAGTTGTTAAAAAATAAGAAAAAATTTTGAATTTGTGATGTTTTTCAAGTAATATTATTTTAATGATGAATGTGTGGTTAAAAATAAGTAGAAAAAGAATACATTTTTCAAAAATGTAAATCACACCGGAGCTATAATGCAGTGTTTTTATGGTGATTGAGAATTATAATTGCATATTTCTTTTTGACTTTATCGGATCTTTTAGTTGAATTTGTTATGAATGCTATGGTGAGAAGAGGTTTACATTGGGTCTGTTAAAGATATGGAAAGAATAATCTCTATAATATTTTTTCAATAGTGTAGATTATTTTCCGTAATAAATGATTGTATAATTATTATGCAATGTTTTCTTTTGACATATTTCCCATTCGATGGTTGGCCTCTTGAGGAAACTAGAGCTGTTCATAAATAAATATCTCACGATAATAAAAGAATTAGATACATCTTTTACGAAAATATAATAAGATGTGACACACGAGAATTGCTAGTGAAAATAGTTGGAAAGGATGTGATTGAAGTTTGATGATCAAAAATTATGTAAAATATATAAATTCGAGCAAATTAGGGCTGGACATAATTTGAGGAAGTGGTGACAAAGTTAATAACATTGATTTACAGAAATATTATTAGAACGTCAAGCATAGCGGGACTTGAGGAGAGGCACAAGAGGTTATCGCCTCAAGCCCAGCTCTTTAGGGAGCCCCCCCAAAAAAAAAAAAATAATAATAATAATAATAATAATCTTCCTTCTTTATTTTAAAAACTCATTGTCATTTATACTCGTTTATCCTTGTTCGATTGTTCCAAACAATGAAGTTTATTCAACAATGATATTGTAAATCACATAATTAGTGTCTGAATTATGAATACTCATTCCATTGTGTAACACCCCCTCGGTATATATTTACGTATCGTTACACACATCTTTGTTGACCTGATCTTTATTAACTGTAGTTTTTTTAATTGTATTGACTAATAGATTTTATATATTTAATTGATTAAGTATAGTTTTGTCTCTAAATTCAATTGCACTTTTTCAATAGCTTGTTGACCGGATAATTGATTTGCTCGTGGGATTGAAATTTTTTTTCGATCTATAATCCGTTATTAATTAATGTGAATTTGTACCTTCTATGAGGTAATTGGGTGCAAATAGGGTTAAATATGAGGCGATTTAATTTTTTTTTTCCATTTTACTGGTATATTATGAAAATATTTATGATCATATATAATATATCGTTATCGTTGTTACAATAACAATTTTTTTTCTCCCTAAAAGGCTACGAGCCTTGTGCAAAGTGAGAAAAAGAGTAAAATTTAATTTCTTTTGTAGATAAAAAGTTTATTTCCTATTTTATGTGAAATTGAATTCATTATGAATGCAAATGTATTTACCATACACATGTAATGGAAGGAAATTTTCTCCCAATATAGATAAGTTAGAAACATTGATAATCATTGATTATTTTTATTTTTTTCTTTTATGTTAATAGATTGTTTGGAGACTTTTTTTCCATAAATTTGGCTTCATAGATATCTTATAACTATATTGTAGAATAGAAACAAAAATTTTGATTTGATTTTGTACTTATGGAATAGAATATTTAGGAAAGCGGCAAAATGTAAAACAAGTAAATCAAATATTATACTGATTACAGTTGTATCAGTAGAAAGAATTTTCTCTATCTTGAAATTAATCAAGATTTATCTCCGATCAACTTTGTCACAACAAAAATTGAATGGGTTGATCATGTTATCTATTGAAAAAAAAAATTGTTGAATAACTCGACAATTCGAAATTGATTAATATTTTTGTTTCTAAAACCGTTTGACGAATTGTATTTAAGTGATCGTTTAAAATATTTTTGTATTGTTATTTGATTGTAATATATATTTTGAATATTTCATTTTGTTATTTTATTGTTGATTTTAATTTAACAAATTTAGTTTCATAAAACTCTTGTAAATGAAAAAGAAATTTTTGATTACTTGTTACGATTTAGGATCCCAAATTCTGAAATTCGTCTCAGGCCTTGTGAAACACAGGTACGGCCATAACGTCAAGTCTCGTAAACTCCAACTTACAAAGTGTGTGCGCGCACTATCATGATTGTAAGACGAGATTAGAGGTGTAACATGGATCGGTGGGGGCCACCTCTCTGCCCGAACATCTAGCTAGAAATTGTGAATTTCAAGAGGAGTATGTTTTATTGTGAAATGCAAGAGGAATTGATCAGATTAGAGGTGCAGAATGGGTTGGTTAAGACCACCTATAAGCCAAACATGCCTAAAAAATGTCAAGCCTTGAAAGTGAAAGGGTCGGATATTATGTTATTTTCCAAGTAAACAAAGAAAAAAAAAATTAGTTTCCCAAGGGCTTGATCCAGGTGAAATATGGGTCCGATGACTCTAGTCGATTCACACTTCTAGCTGAGATTTACTTTTAAAAAATTGAAAAAAAAAAAAAGAATTAGCGCTCTATAAAGAATCCTTTTCAACCGTCCAAAAAATCCTAAATTGACTCGATTCAATTAGTACATCAACATGTACCTAACTTGTCACCTGTTGTAGTTGACTCATCATTTGTCATGTTACATATATGTCCAAAGAAAACTCCAATGGTACAAAATGCTTGAGAGAAAATTAGTTACATAAAAGAGTAAGGCATATTGCCATGGTGCCCTTTAGCCCACTCTAACATCAACATGTCAAGTCTAATACTATGGTGGAGACTTGAGTCTAAATCCACCAAGAAAATTCTGCCACACATGCATGAATGTGGTGGGGGATGGACCGACGGGAGAAGATTGTTAGTAAATGACACTATTTATTGATATCATATAATTTTAGAAGAAGGGCATGTGATTTGACCTCCCGTCTCATCTACATATATACTTTGTTGCCTCCTCATAGCTGTCACCATTATCTTCCTCGAAGCACGCTGATACATGATTAAAACTTATTTTTGACGGTCGATATATCACATCTTGCAAAAAGAACATTTTTCTTCCATGGATTTGGCAATGTCAAATTCACATCTAATCTGATACATATGAGTGTGTGTATCCTCAATTGTGTCATTCCATGATCTGAATGGAATAATTTTGAGTACCCTAAATAATGCACCCATGATCTGAAAGGAATCTTAAACTAGTCTTCTCAATATTGATTTTATCTAATGTGTCTGAAATGTTCATATTGCATGGTCCATTGCACTTTATTCCTAGTGATTTTGTCTCCATTTGTTCAAGTACTATATGAAGCAATTTTTATTTTTTTATTTTTTTGCTGAGTCGCTCACATTTCTATTTCACTTTAAAACCATCTAGTTTAGAACGTGCTTAAGATTATTACAATTGGCCGAATATTTTCATGTCATGATAATCAAAATTAAATATTTTACAATTGCGCAACTTTTTTAAGTATGTTACTTTCTTCAACTAGTTATTCTTGTTAACGACCTAGCCTAGCCTATCCACAGACAGATTTAGTCACATGTGAGTATTCGTAAAAGTTTATATCGTTTAACAAGCTTCATTTTATTTCAATTTGACCACGGAATATGAAATTATGTTACAATTTAGTCACTCTATACATGTTTATTAATTTGAGGAACGACAGGTGGCAAGACAATCCTCATCGGAGACAACTAAGGCTAAATATTTACACTTCATGCGCCTTATTCATCATCATCATTTGTCGGGTGAAGTATTTATCCTCCTCTTGGTTATTTTCCATCTCGTCACGTAAAGGAGATTGTGTCATATGTGTTCGTAATCCAAATTCAAGAAATCAATAACTTTCTCATAATTTTTTTATCAAAGCAATCAAATGTGTGCCCAACGCATTCTCTTGATCCTGGATAGAAAGATCTTAGAATTAGACGTATCCTGGGTGCCAACTAATTCGTCAACAGATACCAATAACAAAAAGTAACGATGACCCACTATAACGAAACTTAAGTTTCGTTCGTCAAATTTTTAAAACAAAATGAAGTTCAATCATCAACATCAAATTTTGCGAAAAATGAGTAACGACTGAACTGACGTTTTTAACCCTAATCTTTAAAAACTATAGTCTTTTCTTTATCCAATCAAATCTCAATTAAATCATCTCTATCATTTCAACCCTCCATCCAAATGCTCCCAAACTCCCCATCCCAAGTAAAGTTTAAAAGCCACGAGTGCAATCATTGTGCATATAAGCATCACACTGTGTGTCCACACACCTAAACGCGTGCACATATAAAATAATTATAAACGTTAATCCATAATCACTTTTTTCCTTATTATTATTTTTTTAAAAATTATAATTAATGATACGTATCATTTTAAAGAGATAAAGATTAGATGTGTTGAAGCATATCCTTTTCTATTTTTATTATTGTTGAAAATTGGACTTTAGCACAATTAATTTCAATTTATTAATTAAATAAGATTAATTGTTTATCCTAAATAGCAAGTGCATGCGTGCACAAACGCAGGGGGTAAATTGAGTGTGTATTAAAAACTTCACACACGTCTTTTTATTTTCAATACTTCATTTACCCCAAAAAAAAAAAAAAAATTAAAAAAAAAAATACTCCACTTGGNCTCTGCATTACTCTATCTTGAATAATAAATGAGGCGGGAAGAAAATATTATCAACTCACGCCGAATTTATATTTTATTATATATTTTTTCAATTTAAGTCTTACTTAAAAAATGAAAGATAATATTAAAAATAATTAAATGGGGGCAGTAAGGGATTTTGTCATCCCGTCTTGCCTCCCAAAAATCTTCCATGAGACGAGAATGATAATAACTATTCCAATTCTGTTGCCATCCCTAAAAATAAGAAATGTTAAAATATCTTAATTAATGTAGTGAAAAATGGCCTCATAAAATATATTGTACGTTTTGAACGTTGGGAAATATTGGATCTTGCCACCTCATCGGTATGGGCTGGAGATCCGTTCTGTCCATTTTAAATGTCAACTTAATTAAGAAAAGATGCTTAAATTCTTATATATTGATTAGTATTTTTATTTTTAACCTACGTGAAATTCTACCTTGCCCTATAAAAGTGAACACCAGCATATCTAGTTGGTTTTTCATGGAAAAAATTTCCAATTGTAAATTTAGGACATGGTGTGTGCTTGATCCATCACATTACACGAACATGAAATTGAAGAATAAAAAATATTAAAATCTAATTATCTCTCAACTAGTAGTAGACTTTTCTAAGTGAACCCAAATTTTTTGTCCCCGGATTTGCTAGTTTCTTAATCAATAATGCTATTTGTACAATCATACTTGTTAATAATTGTTGACAATGTTTGTGTTGTCAAAATTCGGAGCATTGATTAAAAAATAGTTTTAAAAATGGATGAATATGATGTTGTCAAATATGAATTGTCAATCAAGATTGTCAAATTAGATTGTATATATAGTATGATTCTTCCTTAACATATGGGCACATAATTTATTCTTAGCTGATGCCAACATATTTTTTGACATTCCGGGTCTTTCCTTTACAAAGAAGAAATAATATTCTCGAATGTCAAAACTCAAAAATATATTAAAGATAAAGTAAAAGGACAACAAGTTCACGATAACGGATCTCAACTCTTTTCAAAAATGCCTAGGGCATACGGCAAAGCTCTAAACAATTAATCTATTTGTACACCCCTTGTTGAAAACAGTTGTTGACAATCTTGGTGTTGTCAAAATTTGAATAATTGATTTAAAAAATAGTTTTAACAATTTTTAAAATAGATGTATGTAATACTGCCCAAGTGTGAAGTTAATAAAATTACACAAGTAGGATGATTTAGCCCTAAAATACTTTAATATTGAATAAAATGATGAATATAAACCACGTCATCAATTTCTCCAGCCTGTGCCAACCATCCATAGCCTAGAAAATCCAATATAAAGCACAAGTGTGAGAGAAAAATACAACTCTCTATCTCTCTTCTCTCTCTCCACTTCAATGAGTGTTGTCTCAAGTGTTGCTATTGCACTCATCATGGCAAACAGACATGGAATCACACTCCAACACTAAAGTCTCTATTCCTACTGTTGATTTCAACTGTGTAATCTGTATAGGGTTCTTATTAATTGTTCTTCACATGATCGTGTTTGCCTCCATTAATCTCTTTTCTTGCAGCTTTTGACTCTTTCAAAGCAGACAATAAAGAGACTTCGTTATCATTTCCAACTCCTCCTTGTGTTCCTCAACACTCCATTTCTTTACTATAAAAACTAATACTCATGGAGGGTTATGCAGGTTACAGAAAGGACAGAGAAATTAATTCACACTCCTACTCATATTCACATTCACATTCTAACTCAAACCCTTCTTTTTCTTCCACACTTCTTGATGCTATTTATCGTTCGATCGACGAGGGAGAAGAGGAATTAGTAGTGTACAAAGAAACCATGAAGAAGAAACAGAATGATCTTGTGGGCTTTCAAAGTGAGGAAGAAATGGCAAATTTTCAAAGAGCTTGCATGATAGAGAAATGGATGGAGAAAAAGGTGAGTGAAAAAGCGGTTGTTAGGAGAAAATCCATGGCCGATTTTGATAGAAAATCAAGAAAAGATAGTGGCAATTTTGGGAATTCTTTGTTCTTGAAATCGAGTTCGAGCTCTTCGGATTCGAGTTGTGGAGGTGGATTTTCATCCTCAGAAGCTGAATCTGTTCACGTGGTTTCATCAAGAACCTCTTGTTATGGCTTGCAAAGGCCTAAACCAATTCGAACAAGCGTTACGGCTTCTGAGAAAGAAAAAATCAGCAAGTATGATAAAGTTTTTGATGATAATTCTTGTCATCAAAAACATAAGAATGGAGGAGGATTTATGAAAACAAAATCTAAAGCTTCGAAAATTTGTGGGGATTTGAAAAAAGTTAAGCAGCCAAATTCCCCTGGAGGAAGACTTGCAAGCTTTTTGAATTCACTTTTCACTGCATCAAATGCTAAGAAATCCAAGATTTCATCAAATGGAGCTTATGATGATCATTCTTCAACTGTAAAGTCTGCGAATGCATCGACATGTTCATCAGCCTCTTCGTTTTCGAGATCATGTTTAAGCAAGACTCCATCTTCAAGGGGAAAATCGAGTAATGGGACGAAAAGATCGGTTAGATTTTATCCTGTAAGTGTAATTGTTGATGAAGACTGTCAGCCATGTGGGCACAAATCTTTACATGAAGACAAACAAAATTTGGAGCCTATAAACAGTAGAATCACAAGTTCCATCAATGATGAGCTGATGGTGCATCTTATGGAGAAGAATCATCGAGTCGAAGAGGTTGCTAGGGATTTGTTGAGGAATTATCAGAAGAAGGTGGAGACTAAATTTGATCTGGAAAAAACCCACATCAAAAATCTAGCTTTTGATAATCAAGACGAAGATTTAGAGGAAGATGAGGATGACGACGATGTGGCAAGTTGTGCAAGTTCGGATCTTTTCGAGCTCAATAATCTTTCTGCCATTGGAATGGAGAGGTATAGAGAAGAATTACCAGTGTATGAAACTACTCATCTTGATACAAATCGAGCTATTGCAAATGGCTTGATATTGTAATCACCAAAAAAAAAAAAAATCAAGAAAATAATAAGTCCTAGGAGTATTTGTACTTTATTATTACGTTATTGGTTTGGGGGTTACTAATCAAATCGAGAGAAATTGTACTTCTTTTTGTAATATACTTAATCTTTGAATCCATTTATCTTTTTTTCTTATGAAATTACTTAAGGGCATGCACATCGTTATTCCAATATGAGTAAAGAAGATGTGCAAACGAGATGTTTGTTGAGTCAGAAGAACTAAATATGTACCAAAGTTGAAGAAAGTGAAGGACATGATAACTTTCACACCCAAGATGGTGAGAAGTGCAAACAAAGCAAAGGTAGATCTTCTTTACATCTCAATCCACATCATTTTGTGTGTGTGTGTGTGTGTGTGAGAGAGAGAGAGAGAGAGAGAGAGAGAGAGAGAGAGAGAGAGAGAGGGCTTTTACTTTTTCTTGAATTGTGGGGTCTATTTCGAGATGTAAACATTTACACAATAAATATGAAATTAATGATCCTTTGATTTCGAAATTCAATTTTGTAAAATAATTTTATTTAGTAATTAGTTTCAACTTTTAGGTGGTGGTAACAAAAGGTCAAATGAAGAATTATGAAGATAAAGAGCAATAAATGAAAGATGGAAGGATGGCTGGCTGGTCTCCAAAAGATTGGGACACCAAAATCTATCTTTAGATCTTTGTTGGGTGGGGAAATTAATCTTTTACCAATTCGCATGAAACAATTTTCCAACGTTTCCACTACAAGAAGTAAGTCTATATCATATATAAAGTCGAAATAGTCCGTTAATTACTTGTATGTAAACATAATAAACCATACGCTCCAATTAGAATATAATTTACTAATATAAGAATTATTAAATGCTTGTGTAATATACAAAATAAGTAAAAAAAAAAATCACATGAAGGGAAACATTATGCTCATGTTTGGTAGGGATTAAAATCAGATTTTTAGTAGATTTTGATAAAAGTTGATGAGATGTGTGGTTGAAAACTCGTGAAACCCATAAAACATGTAGTTGAAATGAATTTTTGACTTTGACTGAGATTAAAATTTAGATTTTAATCGATACCGAACATGGGCTATATCTTCATGGGCCATTACAAATAATTAGTTGGTAGTTGTTTCTTCAATGTTGTGTTGGTCTTTTTATTTTTTATTTTTTTATTTTTTTCTCGTACTTTATGTTAATTTGAGTGAGAACCAAATTATTCATAATTTTGATCGACTCGAACAATGTATATAACTGAATTCCTTCCATTTATTTATTTTTTTACTAATGGGATATCCTCCGTTATTTTACTAAACGTACAATTGAATAATGTTATACAACACAAATATATGCGCGTCAAAAATCTACTATTTCACTAAAAAGTTCGAGTAAAAAATAAAACTGTTAAGCTAATTATGAATCGGCTGGTAAAATATATTGTAAATATTAATAAATAAAAAATGTTTAAATATTGTGTATTGATTTTCTTATATTTTCATTCATTCAGTTAAATAAATAAACCCTAGCCTCATTTTCAATTTTCACTCTATAATTTATATTATCGATTTAACAGATTTAACGTGCTAAACATTTTAAAGAAAAGGGATAAAAATATAATAAAATTGTACACCGTCGATACCACGAGTAAAGTTTTAACCACGTCCTTTCCATAAAATAATTTTACACGTAAATCCATATTTTTTTCGTACTTTTTAACCACACGTCGTAACAAAATTCTAAAAATATACATGTCAAACGTGCTCTTAATATAATTATAATTATGAAATTAAAAAAACTTAAAGGAATGCATGCCCCTTCCAAGCGTTGAACTAAAGAAAAGAAAAGGCTATCCTATCCTATGTAATTGGAATGCGTTATAGGCTTTGGATGGTCCAAAAAAGGAGGAATCAAATGAAGTAACGTAGGTGTCAAAGTACGATGTTTTCATTAAATATCAAAGCACACTTTGTTTATACAAATTAATTATCCATCAAAAGTTCAGATTTTAGGTATAATGCTCTTAATTAATTTCATATATATATATACTTTTACGCATGCAAACGAAATGGCTCTACACAAAAGCCTTTTTGTTAGGTAATCAACTGTTGAAAGTGCTCCAATTGCACATGCTGTCCTTCTTTCTTCAGTTCACACTTTCTTCAAACGTTTTCTCGTTTTTTATTCGGCCGCTGTTTCGTAGAGATTAAAAATCAGACTTTTAGTAGATTCTAATAAAAATTGATGAAATATATGATTAAAAATTGTGGACCCTATAAAATATGTAGTTAAAATCAATTATCGACTTTGATTTAGATTAAAAATTTAATTTTAATCCCTCCCAAATATAGGCTAAATACCGAAAAATATAGAGGAATACACACGTCAAAACTCAGGTTGTATTCGAAAATATTCAGTGTCTCGAGATCGCGAAGTACTGAGATACGTAACTTAGAAGTTTGAATTGTTATAATTTTATACATGACGTATTGTCTGTATCTTGATTTCGAGACCTTTATTCATCGTTACATGTACTATCTCAAATAATCTCGCATAAAAAAATTCACACTGTTACAAAATAAATGAATTTATTTATTTAACTAGAATTGGGTAGGGACATCGTGGCTCGTTCCCTCATTCGCAAAGTATTTTGGGCGATTAGAACTGCATCGTGCTTCAAAGCAGCTTAGCTTCGACAAAATTTTTGTATGTTGAATCAAAGTCACCTCAATCTTTACAAATTAAACTTGCACTCCAAACTTTAGAAATTTTCATTCCAAAATTTTTTACTTATTTGAGTCAGCTTTCCCTGTCGATTACAATTGGAAAAAAAAACTTATTTAATAAATTTAATTATAGATTGGAATTCTGTCGCTAGATAAAGTGATTAAAAAATATATTTTTGAAGGAAAAATCAATAAACAAAATAGGAACAATAATGGAGTTTTTTGTCGTTGATGATTTGACATGAAATTGCCTTGATAAATTTAACTACCATAGAATTTCTTTATTTATATAAAGAAATAAAATATAAATGACAAATATTATTTTTTAGGAAATTTTTTTAGGTAATCAAATAAAATTTAGTAATATTAATAAGTTAAGTTTATTATGACCTTTTAGTTAGTAATATTAAAAAAATACTTTAGTAAATTTAATTTATCGATGTTTATTTCATAAATAAATAATACTAAAAATTGTTTAAATCTAAAAGTTACTAGTTCAACTCTAAAATCACCTAATAGGTGAATAATGTGGAATTAAATTTATCAATTAAAAGCAATAAGTTATTTTTTAATTATTATAGATATTTAGTCAATCGAGTCAAATTATCCAATGTTGAATTGTTGCAATAAATAATTAAAACAGTAAATAACACAAGATTTGATGATGGAAAAAATTCTTAACTGGGTAAAAAACTTCGGGACCAAATCATTAGTTTTCACTATAGACAATAAGAACTTACAGTATGATCCAACCTAGAAAATCCACTAGACCGTTGATCTAATTTCTGTAATCTCCAATACCAGCTGGAACGTGCTTCACTCAAACCTGCTCTCGATTTTCTGGAATTGTCTATTTTCCGTGGAACAACAAGAATACCTCGTTCTTGTACTCTTCTTGTGCTACTAGTCCACCCTTTCTCAAATTTCAGCAACTTTTGAAAGTTATTGAGAAAACGCCTTCTTTATAATATCTAGGAAGTGGGTGTTTCAGATTATATGAATTTCGATGTTTTTCTCAAACTTGTGATTGATTGATCTGAAGAATCAAAAAGTTAATCTAGATTTCAGGATGTGTTCTTGGATCTTGGAATGATGTTATCAAGATGAAAATCAATGATCAACCACCACCAAAAACATATTAGGCATTGAGTATTTATAATAGAAGGTGATTAGGTAGAATAGGAGATAAAACTTTTGAAAAACGCAAATTAAGATTTCTCGGACAACATCGTCGCTCGAGTGTCAGTCTAGCGACAGGCGAGCAAGAGGCGCGAGACAACTCTTTCTTCTTATTCCATACTCGAACCCAAAGACTCCTAATTCATCTATACTACCCTCCAAAAAAAACTCCGTAATTTTTACAACTCTTTTGTAACAATTCTATTTTTTTACAATAATCGTTTTATCTAAAGAGTTACCAGTACACCTAAAAACCTAACAAAATCAAATATAAACAAAAAAAAACGTCGAGAATAAAATAACAATTTTAAAAAACAAAAACCCATCCATAAATAATAGGGATAATTGCAGCAAAAGTCCCAAACCTTTCAGATTTTTGCGCACTTTACCCTAACTTTTGATTTGTACCAACGAAATTCCTAAACCTTTAATAAATATGTGGTGGAGGTCCAAATGAATATTTGACAGTTAGTCAACCTAAAATGGCGGACTGCTACTGAAATATATATACACCGGTGGCTGCAGTGTATCTGTGAAAAGAAGAAAACAATGGGTGTGCAATTCCAAAAGTCAAATAAGGTAGTTGACTGCTGGATATATATTTATTATATACACACAGAATAGTGCATACAGGAAATAATTTTCTTTCACGTATACTGAGGCAGCTAAGGGGTATGGTAAAGTTAGAGTCAATTATTTTTCTTTGTAATACTTTGTGGATTGGATTGGTGAGTAAAACATTCTAATGATTGTAACAATTTTTCATATAGTGAAAAGCTTTGACAGTCCGTTTAATTTATGCGTTATATTATTTAGGGATAATTGCAGCAAAGGTCCCAAACCTTTCAAATTTTTGCGCACTTTACCCTACCCTTTGATTTGTGCCAGCGGAGGTCCTAAACCTTTCAAAAATATGCGCCGGAAGTCCATTTGGATGGTTTCTATCCATTTAACCGTTAGTCAATCTAAAAAGTCAAAATTGACCAAATTCATAAAGGGCAAAATGGGAACTTCAAAATTAATATTTTTCCAAAAAGAAATTTCAACTATTCATCTCCTTCTTCACTCACTGCACCCCAAAAATCAATCTCAGCCACCATCCCTAACAACAACGCCACCTTCTACCACTATCTCCACCGCCACCTTCCACCACCAAAAAGCTTAAATCATTTAACTCGTGAAGGCACCATATGAACCCGTGAAGCTGTGAAGATGCAGAATCCAAAGGCACCATAAAAACCCATGAAGCTGCAGAATTCGTGAACCCGTGAAGCTGCAAACGAAAGACCCAAACCAAAAATCATCTTGCCATCTTCTCTAAACCGTAGTGTCGTCGTCCCCGTCGCCGGAGTGAAGTCTACAAATTACCATTTCACACAACACCAAAAGTCTACAGCTCTACTCCCCCGGACTGACTGTTTCCTTTTGCCCAGCAATTTTCTTCTGCACTCACTCCAATCCCCTCTTCTTTTTTCTGTCTGAAGTGTCAAAATCGGGCTGCTCAATTCAAAAAAATCACCATTTCAAAATATAATTTCTCAAAAAACGTATTTTAATGGAGCCCAGGCGTGACATTATTGAGTAACTCTATGAAGCAAAAGTGGTGAAGTGAGAAGAATAACATCATTCTACACTGCTCCATAAATAGGTCCAATTAGATAGGTCTACTATCCTTAGTTTGGTTTAGTTTATTTGTTTTTGTATATTTTTAGTACAGTGGGGCAGTAGGAGGAGGCGATGGTCTGTGGCGGTGAGATAGGATTTGGGATGGGTGAAGATGGTGCTGGCGGTGGCTGCTAATGGTTAAGAGAGTAGACGGTGGCGTAATGTTGCCGTATGTAATTGCCAGTGATGATGGCAGTGGTGGGGTATAGTAGGGTGAAGAAGGAGATGAATAGTAGTCTTTTTTTATTATTTTGTTTTAGTTATATTTTAATTGTTTTATGGGATTAAATTGTCAAGTTACAATTTTGTCCCTTCTAGTTTGGTCAAAGTTTACTATTATGGGTCAATTAAAGGTCAAACGGACAGAAACCGTCCATTTGGACCTCCGGTGCATATTTTTGAAAGGTTTGGGACCTCTGCAGCACAAATCAAAGGTTATGGTAAAGTGCGCAAAATTTTGAAAGGTTTGGGACCTTTGTTGCAATTATCCCTAAATAATATTATAAAAAGTAAAACTTATATATTTGTATGTAATTTATGAAAACATAAAAAAATATATATATATAGAAAGAGGAAAATTTTCGTTGTTGATCCTGACACAACTTCTCTATTGATGATAACCAACAGCTCTCTATCAATAATTCAGTCCAAATCACGACATATATTAATTTCGATTATAATCGTTGACAGTAATATGTTCAACTCCTTTAACAATTTTATTCCTAAAAGGTCCCGTCAACAATTTTATCTAATATCTCTAAGTTGCTTAATTTTTCAATTTGGAGTTATTGACCTTCAAAACTTGCTCACTACTCAAATTAAAATGTATAAAGTGAAACATTAAATCGAATAACGACATTAGTATCTTCTATATTTTTTACTTAGTATCATTTCACACATTAGTCGAAAAACTATAAATGCTAAGAAAAATATAAAATCGTTTTTTTTTTTTTAGAAATGCAATTTCCCATATAAGAAAAACTATTGGTCTAAATATGCGGAAAGATGTGTACCACGCGTACAAAAAGTCATGGAACTATATCAAAATTGAAAAAATAGAGAGAATTTAGTATCTATGACGTAAATCGAACACTTGTCACTATTCTAAATATATTATTAACATATCATTTTCTCTTTATTTATATAGATATTTGGTGAAGTGGAGAACTTAATAGCAATGATGAAATAATGGGATTACAAAAATGAAATCACTTTGACTAATGGTTTAATTAGCATAAACATATCCCTAATCATTAGGAAAATCTATAAAATTAGGAGCACTTATGTGTGCATTGTCAAAAGTTTGTGAAGTTTAATATTTAAGAGTGAAATTAATTAATAGTAATGTGAGGCATGCAATGTAGCCCTAATGAGTTCAAAATGGATGACAAATTAATTAATAATGCTTTTAAGTTATATAACATATAGTATGATTATAAGTTTATATGTCTAAGTGTCTAAGAAATCTAGTATAGTATGCATCATTATAACATAATTATACAAGTAACAAAGTATAATTATGAGTAGTTTGTGTTTACTTATGAGCAATTTTCTTTTTACCTCAAAAGTTTGACCCTTACATGTATAATAATTAGTAGTTTGTGTTTACTTATCATATGTATTTAGTTTTAAAAAATACAAAACTATCGAAGTACACATGGAGGTACAAATCTAATTTGATGAAAACCTATAGTAAAAATAAATTAGTTTAAACGCAATCAAAGCCAAGTACCCTACTTCATCGACTTATAAGTCACTTTTATGTACTATTCTGAAGTACCCTACTTCATCGAGTTATAAGTCACTCTTAAATGCTGAAAATTGAGAAAAGAAAAGAAAAGAAAATACGAATAATAAACTAGTCTAGTTTTTAAATATCTCCAATTTAGGTATAATAACAAATCCAACCACTAATAATTTAGCTCTATCTGTATTTGTTCTATGAACTTGAATTAATCATCTATTATATATATTAATGCTGTTGATAATCCAAAATGAGTTGTTACAATCACTGCTCATATCATTGCTGTATATTTAGTGGGCAAGAATTTGATAGGATTGTTACATACCAACCATGCACAATTCTCTGGCAAAATTCATTTAGTTTTTGAGGTTATATATGTTGCACTGTAGGTAGGGTCTTGAATTTCTTTTTTTTTTTTAAGTATATTTTAAACTACCCTATGCTGCATGTTCTAGTAAGAGGAGCTCGACCTGGTCTACAGCTAAAGATGCAAAAAAATAAGTAACTCGTCCAGTACAGAAACACAGAAAACAACATTATTTCATGTGATCTAGTCATACTCCTAATGAATTTATGTCGAGTACAGTGTCTTTCCATCTCTTAATTTTTTAGACTCGTTAAACGAGATTGAATTAGTTTCTTGATCTCAGTAGTTACAAAAATAAAAATGAAAAAGTTGGGTTTTATTTTTATTTATTTGTTATGTTACATCTTCTTCTGATTTTTGTCCCTGTACAAGGGTACAACAGATGTCAAATACCAGACAATAATCTATTATATACACTATTTTGTCTCTAAACATTCAAGGCTGCATCTGTCTTGTATCTGTCTGTAGTGTCCATTTTATATCTAATTGTTGGCTAATTAATCCTCTGTTTGGCTTCTTTTTTTTTTTTTTTT